>SKCR01022960.1:0-157325 GCA_019454045.1 Zanthoxylum bungeanum | reverse complement strand
ATTCCTATTGACGGTGGTGTGTACTTCTAACTATTAGGAATCACCTGTGAGTCATTTAATATTCGCTCCAATGAATACCCACATGTCTATACGAGCTTTCTTTGCTTATGGTACAACGAGTTAAACCATTGAAACTCAAATTCCAATATTCAACATGTGTTTATCTTCTCGGTTATAGGAATTCAACCGTTTTCCAAAAAAAAATGACTAAGAATATTTACTTCAAGAATAGTTTATAAAAGTATTATTATCTCAATATCAGACCACCCAGTGTCCTGTATTACTACATGACTATTCTAAGGTTGATGTAATTCTCAACATATTTATATATCAATTTACTATGCATTATGAGATAAATTACCATTAACAGGGTTAAAATGAAAATGTAGTTATTTTATTAATAAATAATGAAATATAATATACAATACATTATTCAGATTGACGCTCCAAGCACGAACTCCAACAATGATGTCTAGTAGGGTCCGATTTCTCATCTCTACAATATTGTTTTGCTGTGGTGTTCCAGGTGCTGTGAGCTAGGACATTATCCCATGCTCAACCAATAATTCCTCGAAATCACTATCAAGGTATTGTCTTACACGATCCGATCGTAGAATTTTGATTGTCTTACCTAATTGGTTCTCAACCTCAGCACGATACTCTTTGAACTTTTCAAAAGTACCTGACTTATGCTGCATAAGGTAAATGTACCCATATCTAGAATAATCATCAATAAATATGACGAAGTATTCATAACCACTTCAAGCTTTTCAATTCAGCGGTCCGCAAATATCCGGATGTAATAGCTTAAGTGCTTGACTAGCTCTTATATATTTTCCAGTAAAAGGTCTATTGGCCATCTTTCATTCTAGACAAGATTTGTAGACTGGTAAAGTTCCAAGCTTTAACTAATTTAAAGCTCCGTTCTTTATCAACTTATATATCCGGTCAAGGGTAATATGACCAAGTCTTTAACTGGTTTAAAGCTCCGCTCTTTATTAACCTATCTATCCGATCAAGGCTAATATGACCAAGTCTAAAATGCCACAGATATGTGTCATCTTGAAAATCTTTTGTCATATTGTTTTAGGTTTTTCAACCTTAAACATTTCAGTTTTTAGCAGGGAACTATGTGTTAACGGCCTTAACACATATAAGTTATTTTCCTGAGTTTCATGTGTATATAGTTAATCCATTTCTACCAATAATAACTAAATTATTATTAAATATAATAGAAAAACCATCATCCAAGATTTTAGAAACAGAAATCAAATTTCTGCGAAACCAAGAACAAACGACACATTGTTCAAATGTAAATAACTATTATTTAAAAAATTTAAACTTGAAACTCCCACTGCTCTAGCTGAAACGACATTCCCTATCCCGATCCTCAACAGTCACCTTCAGTAAGGTCCCTACATGAGTCAAGTAGCTACAAAGAATAATAAACATGGTTAGTGGCACCAGAAGTAACAATCCATATGGATATATCATCCTCAACTAATAAAGACTTAAAGACAAGTAAATTGTATTTACCTATAGCCTTCTTCTCTTTCAGCTCAACAAGTTATTTAAGAAAGTTCTTTTTCCAATTCCCATCCTTGTTGCAATGAAAACACTTTCATTTGGGCTTGGCATCTTTGGAGCTTCTTTTGTTATTCTTCATAGGCTTTGTATTAGCCTTCCGGTGGGCTTACGAGGATCCACTGGGCTTACCATGTACATTTCTTATTCTTCTTTGCAGATTTGGATGATTCGAAAAAAATTTCTACTCCACTGGGCTTACGAGGATCCAGTATTATGGACTCGTAATTGGTGAGCTCATTAAGCAGCCGAGTCAAAGTAAAAGTCAATTTTTTCATACATAGTTGTTTTTAGTTGTTTTTTACTGCAAGAAACTCTCCGGAAGAGTTTCCATGATCATGATCACCTTGCTACGCTCGTCAATACGAGCTCCATGAGTTTCGGCAATGTTGAGATAGGTCATCATTCCCAAGACGTGCTCTCGGACAAATGTCCTCTCATTCATCTTTGTGGTCATTGCTAAGACCACAGCCTCATGACGTTACCGCTCTGAAGGCTGCCCAAACATGCCCTGCAATGACTCCAGCATCAAAGATGTTGTAGCCATTGGCTCATGCTTTGCACCAATAACCTCAGACATCCATACTAGCAAGTAGTTTCGAGCTTTCTCATTAGCCGTAACCCATTTTTGGTAGGCATCACACATAGCTTGGCTAGAATTTTTGACAGGCTCGGGAGGAGATTCCTCCGTCAGGACAAACTTAAAGTTTTCACAGACCAAGATGAAGTTCATATTACTTTTCCATTTTACATAGTTTTCTCCATTAATTTGTCATTTGAGAGAATATAAATGATCGGAGAACCCATAGTTGAAAATAAAACAAGCATGCATTTTAATATTCATTCATCTATATCAAAATCATCAAACATTTAGGCATAAAATTAAACATGATGCATGTACCATGTATAATGAATTAGAAACATAAAAGAATTACTATGCCACATAAATCTTTCATCCCAAAAATGAGTGTCGTTGTAGGGTAGGTCAAGTATTTGCATGATAGATCGAGACAATATCAATTGATTAATATATGTAGGAATAACTCTTATTCCTATATTAACCAACCACCGTTTGATTTGATTAAGGAATTTCGATTAACATTTAGTCCTTCATTTATGAGTGTAACCCCCTTGGACTTAACTAGTGAAGTACCACCGTAGGGTAGGTCAGTTCACCAGATACATCTAGAATTCATATCCTCTCGGAATCCAAACTTGATATTGACCCAAAATGGGCACCATCCGTAGGGGGATGAAAAAAAAGCCGTCTCGATGCGCCTTTTGAATCTCACATTTTCGAACTAACAACGGAGATCACGTGATATATTATTGTATATCCCTCACCCACTTACTATTTTTATTTCAAAGGTTTCTACTTAAAATATCTAATATTTTAGTTCACTAGTATCTATAAGATTATGCGCGGCTAAAACATAACTCAACTTTACACTAGTGTAGAATTAGTGATATATTCAATTTTAACTCTTAAAATTTTATTCACCAATTATTTGTCTCAACTAATATTCTATTTAATTAAACTAATTTAATTAAGTTTACTTTAGTGACCTAATTAATTTTAACTCTTAAAATTTCTAGCTCACTAACAAGTTTAAAATTAGAAATTCAAATAAAGGATAAATTTTTTAATTAAACTATTTAATTAATATAAACATCTTATAAATTCCAATGGTACATGAAATTGTGTTCCGAGTGTAGACTAAACTATCGTCCATTCGGAATCGGTTATGGAATTTACGTCCCGATTTCCATCCGATATACCAAGGGAAAATATAATGCACTTATATTAAGCGCATATTTAGATTAAATTCTATTTCTAATTTTGAACCATTAAAATAATTAATCCTATTAATTTTTTTTTTCATGCATATCATGTTCCAATTTAACCCTTTTAAATTTCATAAAATTAAATTTTATTACTAGCATATTCATGCATCCATTACATGTTATGGTATGTGAAAATACAAGAGTAGGTACCCTAAGCTATATGTCATATTATTCAAACATTTCGAATTAAAAATATATATAACATAAAAATAAAATTGCATTGACCATGCTCTTATTTTCCTATACTAATGTAATTAGTACAAAAGTTTACCAAGACATCCCCTTATCTTCAAATCTTGCTCCATGGAATGGTGTTAAGTCGTTAGCGGCATCGACTCCCCATTTACATAAAATTGATACAACTCAAAAATTTACATAGAAAAAATATTTACAACACTTGTAAAAATTGGCCTTATGGCCTTACATTCCCAAAAATAAAATAACATAATAATAAGAGCCAGAAAAATTTTCGACCAAATTTTTCGGGCTAAAATACAACACAATTCGAGCCCCGAATCAAGTTGGAAGTGGTAGTAGTGAGCAGATTTTCTGCTCACTACCGTGAGAGTGGAAGAAATAAAGAAGAAGTTTCGGTTTGATTTCCAAAGAGTCTTCCATGTTATGACTCGCTACCAACAAATCGAAGTGTGAGTTTCACTCACCACTTAGATCCCTAAATTGTTTTAGACAAAATAAGATTTTTCACACTCTAACTTTTTTATTTTGTTCTTCGTCTATTTCTTTCAACTCTTGAGAGAAAAATAAGAACAAAGGTGGCTAGGGTTTTCATTGTAAAAAATTATTTTTTAAAAAAAACTTTTAAATATACTCTTTAACTAAATTTTCTGAATTATTAACTTCAGGTTATTACACTAAAAATCTGAATATGCACTCTCATTGTCAAAGATAAATAATATAAATCGAACTACGTCGGTGTCTATCGATATAGTCATTACATACGGATTGGCTCTTCATGAGTATCAGTTAGAGTTAGGTCAAAATATCTGTTATACCCCTCTAATTAATTTTACTTTAAGTACTACTGACCTTCTAATGAATTATTTATTCATAACTGTTATGAATATTAATCTTTCTATTCGTTATAGAAAGACTTGAGCGCTCTAATTGTTTAATTACCGAATCAACCCTTAAGAAAGATACTCCTCCACTTCTCGCAAGAAGGAGTGAACTTCATATCTATGTAAAATGTCCCCAGCTACACTCCAAACCATGTCCCCAAAGTACGTAGCTATTGGTCGGGATTGCTATACTAACCTTACCTTTGTAAATCAAATGACATAGCCTGCTATGCAGGAGTTCGTAGTACACTCAGGATTCAGATTAATCCATATATGACCATCTAGTAGATTTAAATGAATTTCTTTATTTAACGGATATTACAAGAAATTCATTTCTATCTGGGTCCAGTCTTATATGATCACATCATATAAGGTGCCTCTATTCTCATGTCACCACATGGACGATCCTGGATCAATGTCGGCATATAATTATAGAATGGACCATAGGTATAGATAAACTACAAATAAAGTATCGATTTTGTTTGCTCTCTATGGACTATTTTATATTACTAACTTCAGACTTAAACCCTCTTGTGTATGATACTCATACACTAAGTTTGAAGGCACATAATTAATCAAGGGTAAACATGATGATTTATAATATCTGATTTAAATCCAAAATAATTTGATAAATAAACAATGCACCTTTTATTTTATAACAAATATTTCCATTTACATTACATGAAGCTCTAGGTCATATATCCCAACACAAAATCTTTACATGTAAAATGACAAATACATTTAAAACACTCAAAAAACCACTCATAAAATAATAACAAAAAACGTACATTGATAATCTATTTGAAGATTAAAATAATGTGAATTGGATTAGAATACTCACCAAACTAAAAGGTGAAACTTTTCCAAATAACAACCAAATCGGCAAGGCCAAGCACCAAATCATCTTCCATCGTCACCAAAGTACTTTTTTACTGGAATATTCAAATCTTTCTGTGAATATTTACAATTTTGAGAGATTATGGTTTGATGAGTGAAAATGAGGGAGATGAGAGATATATGTATTAAAGGGTAAAAATATGTAGTTTAAGGTGAATTTGATTATTAAATATATGTTTGAAATTGATGGTTATTTTTATAATAGATAAAATAAATGAGTTATTTTTATAAATTTCCCTATAGGGATAACCATTTAATGTAATATGTCTTCAAATAATTTTTTAGAAAATTAGCAAAACGTAAAAAGATACTCATTTGCCCAAATGAGCCATAATATATGCCATATGCATTTCCAGCCATAAACTTCAAAGTACACTTCGGAGAATATGGATTCTCTGAAGTACGCACTGAAGTTAGTATAAAATTATGAAATCTGAAGTTAAAACTTCAGATCTCTGAAGTTTTTTAAATTTTTTTTTTATTTTTCTATTCAAAACTTTGGATATCCTAAGTATTATTTCGGATCCCCGATGTAATATTCAGATCTCCGAAGTATTCTTCGGATGTCTGAAGTTTGAAAAATTATTTATAAAATAGGGCATTCCCCATTTGTTCTCATTGTAAAAACTTACCCTTTTATTCTCATACGTCTAAAATAGAACAAATACCTCTAACTTTCTATAGTGAGTGATCTTCAGAGAAATTAAATAATGGTAACGATGAATACATAAGAGGATCTATTTTTTAGAGTCAGTTCTGCGGGTACAACTTATGAGCAATTAGTGGAAATGTTGTATGTACGGATATAGAGAAGTAAAATGGAGTACACAGTTAGTATTAAAGTTTAGTTTCATCATATTCGTAGCGACGTTTAGTTATTGAAATTGATATTCAAAAGGATTGGGAATGGTTTTTAAATTTACACTCAAATGATGTTGGACAATGTAGTATGGTCGAATTATATTTGAGTTGTGATAAGATTACTACTAACGAGGGTCAACAACCTGTAGGTCATTCTGAAAACATCTATGGGTCATGGTCAATTTATGGGTCATGGTCAACAAATGGGTTTGCTGGAGGTGATATGACTGGTTCTTCAATAACAGTTTGAGAAGTTCCTTTGAATATTCTAACGGATGCATCTCGATGTCTCCCTCCTATCATTTTTTTGACGGATATACCTTCAGACACCAACATATCAACATCGGGTGGAGGAGAAATGGGGGTGGGAAAATGCTACTCTTTTAAACTTGAGTAGCGTAGAGACTTGGCTCTGATTGCTGTAAGGGGACACATTAAAATCATAGTAAGCAAGTCGACGAAAACAAGATTTGAAGCTCGTTGTACTGATCAATCTTGTCACTGAAAAGTGTGGGCACAAAGTGAATCTGGAGTCCAAAATTAGAACTGGATTGTAACTGAGTACATGAAGACACACATGAACTATGATGATGTTGGTGTTGGAGTTGGTGCTTGGAGCGCCAATCCGAATAATGGATGGTAGATTATATCTTATTATTTATTAATAAAATAACTACATTTTCATTTCAAATCTTATTTATGATAATGTCATTATGCATATTAGATGGATATATATGCTGAGAATGACATCGACCTTAGAATAATCATATAGTAATAATAGACATTGGGTGGTCCGACATTGGGATAATATTTCTTTTATAAACTATTATTAAAGTAAATATTCATAGTCGTTGGTTTTGGAATACGAATGAATTCCTATAACTGAGAAGACAAAAACATGTCGTATATTGAAATTGGAGTTCTAATGGTTTAACCCGATGTACCATGAGCAAAGAAAGCTCGTATCGACATGTGGGTATTCATTGGAGTGAATACTGAATGACTCACAGGTGATTCCTAATAGTTGGAAATACACACCACCGTCAATAAGAATCTCCTCGATTTGAGTAGCATATGTGATCATTTGACTATAGGATAACATTGGTTTTGTGTGAGATTCTCCCTACTTTGATACCAGGTATGTCAGAAACGTTTCATGGTCTGGCCTCTAGATGTTCGTTGGGTGTGGATCGATGCACTTGTTAATCAAGTGCATATCAAGATATGATCTGTCGACTGGTATATGTACCGTAAGAGCAATGTGAGTAAGTCACGATTCTTAAGACTTCGGCCCCATAGCCGATCACCCAGGGTGGATCGCTTTTATCAGAAATAGTTTCTGATTAAGTTGTAAAGAATCATGGACATGTTGACATGAGATGTGTGTCTTGAAAATTTGACAGTGTATTCTATGTTTCCTAAGCACAACTCGGATAGCCTACGACGAATGGATTGTTAAACATATGTGTTGACCTCGACTTGTATAGTTCAGAAAGTTCGTTCATGTTTTTTTTGAATACGGAGGTGGCCGAATTGCATACATATTATCTAGGCTTATATGGCGAACGTGTCTGAGCATTTGTGTAGTCGATTAATTTTGATAAAAGATAGTATTCGGTATTATAATTATCAACTATGATAATCAAGTGTTATTGGATAACATTGATTATTTACTTTGACCTAATTGGATTAATTCAAGATTTACACAATGGCTTAATTGTAAATTCATAAATATCTCTACTATTTGAGGATATTTTGGTCATTACAAATATGTAATTATAGGTGTATCTAGTTTGATTTAATTGGATTAAATCAAAGTGGAAAACTTTGAACAAATCCATTTGCTAATCTTTGTCTTGATTTAATTGGATTAAATCAAAGTGGTAGACAAAGGTAATTAGTCACACTTAATTATACATATTTGGACAAATTGGATTAAGCTTACCTAAAAATTGATTAAAACTTTTATTAATTAAAAATTACATAAGTTTTACTATAAATAGCAAGTTTGAGGAAAGTTTTAATTAAGCTAAATAAGCTTGACAAGCTTAAGCTTAAGAAAGCAAAATACAAGTAATTCTTGGAGAAATTAGCTTATGTTAGAGAAGTGTTTAGACATGATTTGGAAGATCTCTACAACATTTCTTCTAAGAGGAATCAAGATTGGATATTGGAGTGATGCTTGCTTGCATTGGAATCAAGATTGGATCTTGGAATGAAGCTTACTAAACCTTGGATATTCTCCAAAAATTTCAACAAGGAGAAGGAGATTGGATCTATGTATCAAGCTTACTAGGTAATGTTTGATCTTCTCCTAAGCTATGTTTTTCATTATTGAGTTTTCATTAGTGAGACATATAGTGATGAATTATGTATTGGATGTATAATTACATAGCTTAAAGTTGAAATTAGGCTAATGAATTGTGTTAGAATGCTTTGAAAGCATTTACACCATATGCTTGTAATTGGGTCAAAGATGTTCATGTTTGACATGGAATAAATTAATTAGAGTTTGAAACTCTAGATTAAAGCTTAGAGATATAACTATCATTCATGAATGAGTTCTTACTACTTATATCCAAGACCGTCATTATTGTGAAGATATAAGTGCTTGGAACTTAGGTCGCTCCAGTAAAACATTAGATGTAGAGTGATGAGTTAACACAATCACCCAATACTGTCATTATTGTGAGGGTGTACATACAAAGCTCATTAGTGAACTTTGACTAGTATACACATGAAATACGTCTTAATACAAAATCGTCGTTATTGTGAGGATAAGAAATGGTTTAGGATTAAACTAGTAGTCTAATGAAGTGATTGACCTTGGAGGTCTACCTAATGAGTTTATAAATGCCAAGATCTTCATTAGTGTGAGGTTGGAGTAAATGTCATGGGATCCACTTGTCGCTATGAAATTTTGATAGTCAAATTTCTATTTTTCTGATAAGGGAGATTACGAAATTACGTAAAGTAGTGGGATGGCACTAATAGATTTAAAATTCCATAATCAATTAGTTTTTTTATATTGAAATGAACAATGTACTGCTAGTGTTTAAATGATGTCTTGTAGATGTCTGTCGGAAATCCATTAGCACAACTTTTGGATAAGGAGTCTTGAACTACTTAGAGTAGGAGATGAACATCCGTCTTGACATGGAATTAGAACGATTGAGGTATGTTACGCTCAATCCAATATATGTCAGATTTATTTCTTATTTGCTTAGATATTATATATATGTACCAAATGCTTGGAGCATTGTGAGAGCACTCAAGGAGTTTCTTAGAGCAAATCAAGAAATTGAAATATATCGGAGGTATAAGGAATTATTCCATGCTACGCTCAAGGATAAATGAGTGGTTAACATTCATGTTTTAAACATGATTGACCAGATCCGATATATGAAACGACATGACATTTTGATAGATGATTAGCTAGGCCAATATCTGATTTTGTCTTCCTTACCCGATACATATGATGGCTTTGTGATGCATTTGATGCAAGCCACATATAAAGAGCTTCATAATATGTTACGCTAGGCAGAACATGATTTGAAGAAAGGGAATCCCATTTTGTACCTCTATGGTGGAGCAAGCTCGTCAAAAATTTCTATGAAGTATAAGAAGATTACAATGGGATATTAGAAAAAAGATTCCAAGAAATAAACTGTAAGACCACTCGTAGCTCGTGTGCATGTCTACACTAAAAGAAGTCTGGACTCTGGAAGAAAGATTGTCCAGAGTTGAAAGGAAAAGCAGGAACCCCAGGTATGCTTTGTATTTTTCATATTATTGACATCTCATTAGCCATAGATGCAAATAGTGGTTAAGTGTTAGACATCAGTTCTACTCATATTTACAACTCTATAAAAGTTAAAAGAAGGCTAAAAATATGAGAGATCCATCTTAGAGTTGGAAATGGCAAAACATTGGATGTCAAAGCTATAAGAACATTTGTTATAAATCTCCATAATAAATGTAAATTAGATTTACATGACTGTTATTATATGCCATCTCTTATCAGATAGATAATATCTTTACCGATATTAGATCAAAAATGATATAAAATAAACATTAAAGATAGTTCTTTATGTTTATATGATAAAGACAATGTTCTTTATCTAACGGTCACTATGTTTTGGAAATATATTGAGATTCGTTTAATGTAGAGGAAAATACAAGTAATAGATCTGAATTAAATAATATTGAATTATGGCATATGAAATTGGGCCACATAGGTGTTAGACGTCTATAAAATAATTAGTTAAGGATGGTTTGATTGAAGATCTTACCTCCTTATTCGATTTGTGAGTCATAATTCCTAGGGAAAATGAAAAATGCCCAATTTCTTGGTGTTGGACAGCGTGCTGGAAATTTATTGGAGCTAATACATAGTGATGTGTGTAGTCCATTAAATCATTCCACTCATGATGTTTGTACATAATTAATGACTTTCACAGATGATAAGTCAATATATGAATATGTCTATAAATTGGAAACATTTGACAAGTTCAAAATATTCTGAAAACGAAGTCGTAAAATAAATCAGTAAATTCATCAAGTGCCTTTGATTAGATTAAGGTGGTGAATTTATGAGCAACAAATTTAGAAGTTATTTAAGGTAGAATTGAATTCTCACCCAATATAGCCCACCAAGAACTCCTCATCACCATGGTGTGTTTGAATGGATAAATCGTACTTTATTAGATATGTTGCGATCTATGTGAGCTATAAAAATATTTTATATTTTTTTTAGGGTTATGCTTTACTTAACTGTTGCTCATATACTTAATAGAGTTCCATCAAAAGATGTGTCTCCAACCTCATATTAGATATGGCTCAGTAGAAACCAATGTCTTGGATATTTAAATATTTGGGATTATCATGCATACGTTAGAGTTGCACAGCAGGATAAACTAGCACCCATGAGGTATAAATATAGGCTCGTTGGATATCCTGAAAATTCTTTGTGATATCAATTCTATGATTATGAGCAACGAAATGTATTTTTTGTTAACTTTTCCACTTTTATTGAAAAGGAATTTCTGAGAGAAAGTGAGAATTGTAGAAAGATTGAACTTGATGAGTTTGATCCCAACAGAAAGGAACCTGAGATAGAGCATGATATCCAACTAGATGAAGGATCTTTAACACAGGTTCTATGTAAGTCGAATAAAATATCAAGGCCTCCTAAGAGATAGTTTTTAACATCTGATGTAATCTTTGATGTTCTCCTCTTGGAAGAAACAGATCTGAATACGTATAAATAGATGATATTGGATATCGATTCGGGAAAATGGCAGGAAGCCATGAAGTCGAAGATGGATTCTATGCATGAGAATCAAATTTTTGGACTTGGTTATACTTCTTGAAGAAGTTAAACATATTGGTTGTAAATGGGTTTATAAAAGGAAACGAGGGTGACCGACGTAATCACACGCGTATAACGCAAGCGCACGTATCGTTCAAGGAGTATAAAAAGTGTAACTCTGAGCATTGGCCAGTTGTCCAATTTGATTCTCCAGTGCTTTAATAGAAGCTGATTGGCTCTGAAACATAGCATCATATTTTTTTAACTGAGCTAGCACTTCTGTTATTCCTGGTTCTTTTTCATGTTCCTGACCCTTGTTTTGTTGTTGGAATCCAGGTGGTGGATAGTTCTTTTGCCGTGAATTGTTGCTCCACGCAAATTGGGATGATTCCTCCACCCTGGGTTGTAGGTGTTGGAATATGGATTGTTCCCCTGTCTGTTGAAATTGTTGACATAATTCACTGTCTCTTCATGTTGGTTTATCTCTGGTGCTCCTCCATATGGTAAACTTGTGGATCCAGTATTACCTTGCATGCTAAGAGTTTCCATGAATTTGCATATCTGGTCCAACTTGGGATTTACTGCTGTGTTGGCTCCAACTTCATAAATTCATGTAATTCTTTCGATCATGCTTCTTTTTGTTGGCCACAAAGAATTATTGTTGGCCATTTCTTTAATTAGGTCTCAGGCCTGATCTTCTCCTTTTGCCATTAAAGCTCTTCCAGCCGCAACATCAATTGTGGTTCTCATTATTCCAGAAAGTCCATTATAGAATGTTTGGACTTGTAGCCACTTTCCAATCTCATGGTGAGGACGTTTTCTGAGTAAATCTTTGTATCTTTCCCAAGCTTCGCAGAGGGATTCTGATTCATGTTGCATAGAGGATGTAATGTCATTCTTCAATTTTGCAGTTCTGGCTGGTGGAAAATACTTTGCAAGGAATTTGGTGGCTAGAGTGTTCCAAGTTGTGATAGAACCTGCTGGTAGTGAATGTAGCCAAGCCTTAGCTTTGTCTTTCAAGGAATATGGAAAAACACGCAGTCTCATTATTTCTTCAGCTGCTCGGATGTAATTGAAAGTGCCGCAAACTTCTAGAAAGTTGATGATGTGGGCATTAGGATCTTCAGTTGCATTCCCCCCAAACTGAACTGACTGCTGTATCATCTGGATGCATGTTTTGATGTCACACGCATTTGCTGGTAAGGGAGGAAGTATAATACATGAAATGAAGCCGTCAACCACCGGAATAGTTCGGTCATGAATGGGAATTGGTGGTGCAACTTCCAAAGGTTCAGGTTCTATGTTGATTAGTGCTTCTTGGCCTTCTCGCCTTTCCTTTCTCAACTGTATGATGGTTCTTTCATTCTCTGGGTCAAGCGGTCGAATCTCAAAGCTTCTGGTTCGTCTCATGTAGTGTTTGAGAACCTGAAACACAAGAAAACGAAAATAATAAGTAAAAAAGAAATTTAGATACAAGTAAAGGTATCTAACCTCAAAACTAATAGTGAAAGATAAATAAGTCCCCGGAAACAGCGCCAAAAACTTGATCGGTGTAATCACATGCGTATAACGCAAGCGCACGTATCTTTCAAGTAGTATAAAAAGTATCGATCTCACGAGGACTTAAAACCTAAGCTATTAATTTATGAAGCAAAATTTTTACAAGTATCTAATGGATTGATTGTTTGATTGGGTGGTGACTTTAAAATTAAAACAAGTAAATAAAATGACATGAAAGTAGATTGAGGAAAATTCAATATTATTAAACTATCCAGGGTTGTGAATTCTTCCAATACCTTTTAAAGATGAAGTGGTTATTATATGTTTGTGTAATATATTAGTTTACTAACCTGGGACACGAAATTCTGTAAAAGCCTCTGTCGATGGTCGGATGCAAATACCTAGTGTAACCCAATTAATCAAATGTCTATGTCAACCAAGTTACTTGAATTCATTAAGATTAAGTTCCAATTATAGCTACCCCCGCCCGACAGGTATATGTCTATCATGTAAGGAAATCTATTAAAGGGTTATCTAACCTCAAGGAAGATCGTGGGATATTGAGTCTAAAGCTGAAACCTAAAATTCCTTTGTCAAGTTTATTTTAAGTTTACCACATCAATCTTATTAATGGCCAGTTAACAAGTAGCATTAAGCTTAAGACTTAATAAATAAACCTTTATATTACCCAAACTATAAAATAACCCCTTATAAACCGATGATATTGGAATTCATCACAACCCCAGATAACGGGTTTAGCTACGACACATATTTACGGCTAGTAAAAGCTTAAATAAAATAAAAGACATAAAATAAGTGCTGGAAAGTAAATACAGTAAATGCTGAAAGTAAATGCTGGAAATTTAAAAATGTAAAAGTACAATAAAAGAAAATGATGGGGGTTAATGTATCCACTTTTATCACTACTATTTTAGATATCTCCCTTATTATAATATATTAACTTTACGTGATTTTACCAACCAGCCATATAGGCGGTAACCTGATTAAGTCAAATTTATAATTAATTACCAACCTGCCATATAGGCGGTATCCAAGCTTAGTCAGGTAAAACCAATTTATAAATTAAGTCCAACCGAACATAAGGCGGTATCCTCATTAAGTCAGGTTTTAAATAGTTTATATATTATAATTAAGGGAGATTAATCTAAATATTAGTAATAAAAGTTTTACATTTTACCCCAGCAGGGGGGAGTTACCTCATCATTACTGAAAAGTAAAAAATGAAAAGTATAGAAAGGAAAGTACTATTACGTAAAAGTAAATAAAATTAATTACTGAACTGAAAATAAACAAACAAGATAGAATCTTATTAGTATTCTTAAGGAATTACATAGAAGAAGGTATGAATTCAATTCTGAAATTTTGGCCTCTATTTATAGGGAAAAATTGGCTCCCGCGTCGCGACGCGTAAAGTATGCTTGCGTCGCGAAGCGCCGTAGATCTTGGACGCGTGGCATGACTTATCCAGAGATGGTGACACGTGGCAGGCTGAATGATTATTTCAATAATTATGCTGACGTGGCACCGACGTGGCACCGACGTGGCGACCGATGAATTATTGTCTGACTTCATTGATGACGTATGTGCTGACGTGGCGATGATGACACTTGTCCGGCGCACGTTAGTATGATTTACTGTGATGTTGACACGTGGCAGACGCATGTTAGCAAGGCAAACTTCTCTGATTATGACACGTGTCCAACGCATATTAGCCGTCGCGACGCATAGCTGCGCTTTGCGATGCGCAAATGACAGTTTTGCCATTTTTGTCCATTTTTCACTGTTTTGGCCCTGATTTGATTCCAGAGAGTCCTGAAACTTTATTTATCAACAAAATAACACAAAACACATCAAAATATTCACAAAACTCAAGAAACTATACAAAATATTAAGTAAAATGAGTGGGAAATAGAGATCTATTTACCACTCATCACACCCTCAAACCTAACATTTTGCTAGTCCTCGAGCAAAACAACAAAATAAAATAACATAAACATCTTTAAAATAAAATTAAACTAAGCCACTTTCGTAGGAATCACGGTTGCATTTAGCATTTGAAACAAGCCTTTAAACCCCTAGGTGTCCCTTGTGGACGAGTTGTAGTCTCGTGAGGGCTTACAGCAATGGTACCCACAAACGTCAATATAAAACTAATGCACACAAAATTAAAAAAAAAAAAGAAAAAAGAAAAGAGAATAAACAAGTTAGTGACTAAACATGTGAAACTTCTTATCCATGTTAATAGTTATTTTCTTTCTTTCTAAATTACCGAATAAGTAAATTATTCGTTTATTTTTACCATTCTCCATATACACAGCCAACAAGGTATTAATCAATTCATTGTTCTCATAATATTCATAAGTGTAGTTGAAAAGATAGTAATATTTTTGTCCTAAAGTTATATCAGAATTCACACCTTTTTTAGTAATGGAATATTTTTCTGATTTTTTTTATTTCTATACAATATCATCCATCCATGTAACGAGCTTTGGGTCAGTGACTCCCAAACCAGTTGGCTTTAGGGCACTAGGTGTTAAGACACCCCTACGGACTTAATAACTCGGATCTCATACGTATATATTTTTTTGTAACTTCTTTGATCCATATAGCGAGCTTTGGGTTAGTGACTCCCAAACCAGTTGGCTTTAGGGTACTGGGTGTTAAAACATCCCTACAGACTTAATAACTCGGATCTCACATGTTTTTTTTTATCCCATTGCTTTTTTAGATGCTTCCTCCAATTAAACTAGAGCACTGAATATTACAAACTCATCAATTACGACACATGTCCATATGTTACCATGTATGTTGATAATACCGTCAACTGAGCATATGAAGAACCATTTTAGTCAATATTATGGAGAATTCACAAATTAAATAATTCAAACTGAAATAAACAAAAATTAACTTGTTACGAAATAGGTTGAGATACGTCTCAGGAGTGGAAATTCCTTACACAGCTATCTCACACCAATTTCACCTGATTAATCAAATTAAAAACACAAAACACAAAATATTTTTTTTTTTATTTTTGAAAAAATTTTAAATTTTTTTTTGAATTTTTTGAAATTTTTTGACAAAAAATAAAAATAACATACAAATAAGATACTAGTCAACTATTCCCCTCCCCAAACCTAAATGAGACATTGTCCCCAATGTCTTAAAAAGTAGAAGAAGAGTTTAGAAGATAGTACCTGATTAGCTGAAATTCTACATCTCAAAGGAAAATTTAAGGGTTAAGATCCAGATTAATCTGACACTTCTTACCGGGATCGTTATCAGACTAGTTAATCTTGGAAATGATAGGGTCGATTTGTGGTTCAAAGGCTAAAATTTGATCAATTAAATCCGGGGCAGTTCTGGTAGTAAATAGGAGTTCTTTTACAGGTTTTGACACGAACCACTTTCTCCGGACATCATCAAGAAATACACAAAGAAAATCATAAAGTCCATCAGCATTAAACAGTCCAAGCGATTTCTGGTGTATGTTCAAGTTCGCCTAAGATAGCACTGTAAAAATTTCCTCCATCGTGCCCAAGCCATCTGGCAAAGCAATAAAAGCATCAGCATAGTTAATCATTTCTACCAGTCATTCAAACATACCTGGCACGATTAGTTCCTATCTGTTTGATGGTCATATAAGATTCGCCTCTGCCAAGGGTTTTGGGATGATTCCCAAGACTTGACTTCCTCCTTCCTGTACAGCCCTTGAAACAATCCCCATTAGTCCAAGATTGCCACCGCCATATACTAAGTGTATATTCCTTTCAGCTATGACTCGACCTAATTCCTGTGCTGCTCCAACGTATTCTGGCTTAGAACCAACACTAGTACTGCAAAACACAGATTTTTATAACTCGTCTTCTTGAAGTAGCTTCCATTTTTATTGTATTTCTTTCTCAACTCTGGATGCTTTCAAGAGTGCAATGATGACTTGAATTTATAACACCTGAAAAAGGGTGAGTAATAATAGCACTAGTACCTGCGAAATGACAATTATTAGCTAAAAAGCAAAATAGATCATGAAAAGTCAAAAAGTCTGGATCTTGTCGGAGAAAATAAAAGAAAATGACAAAACAAATAACAATTATTAGGAAAAGACAAAGAGAATAATATTTACAGAAAGTAACAGCTTGAATGACGTCTATGTGTTAGGGATAAGCTTCCCATCAAATTTTCTTATAAATTGGCAAACATGGTCTTTTAAAGTCAGATTCCCGAGACTTAATTGTTGTCTTTCTTTTTGGAATTGTGTATATAACATCTGAATTGCATGATGCATATATCCACTGGAATGTGTCTCAAGAGTCTTAGATATGTCATCCAAAGACTCATTACTCAAGCCATCCCTAATGAATTTAATTTTATCTTCACGGTTATCAGACACCATTCCTAAATAACGACAAATAGTATTACATGTCATGCGAGCACATTTATAGAAAACACCCATCTTTTTAGCTCTTCTCTTTTTAGCATAGGTGCTTTTTCCTAAATCAGACAGATGTGAAACAAAAGAGTCAGAATACTCACCTGCCAATTGGACCCGTGCTTCAATAATCCAACGAATGTCATTAGGAATACCTTTGATCATCAGTAGTCTCATTTGTTCCAAGCGAGCTTTGTAAACTTTCAGTAGAATGTTTTGAGGGAGAGAAGGAAATTGCTTGTGAAGATTTACGAGAGCGTCTTCCATCCTGAAAATACAAATTAAACACACAAAAATAAAACACACCAAATCATAATATATACACAAATTGCATGGGTTGCCTCCCAGCTAGCGCTAGGTTTAAAGTCGTCAGCTAGACATGATCGCCCGAACGTTAGGCTGGATCAGAAAGTGTGACACTTTGTTTTTGTCGCTCAAATAATTATCCCCAGTAGTGCTTGACACGCTAACTGTTAACCTTGAATGTTTCATTGGTGTTAGGATCAAGTAACTCAACAGCTCCATATGGTAAAACTTGAGTAATCACAAATGGATCTGACCACATTGATTTCAACTTTCCAGGGAAAAGTTCCAACCTTAAAATGTATAACAACACCTGCCACCTTGGTTCTAATTGTCTACGCATTATTTTTCGATCATGCCATTTCTTGGTCTTTTCTTTGTATAATCTGGCATTCTCATAAGCCTGTAGGTGAAATTCCTCCAATTTATTGAGTTGGTGGAGTCGATTTTCTTCTGCTGCTTGTGGATCAAGATTTAACTTCTTCAGTGCCCAGTACGCCTTTTTCAAGCTCCACTGGCAGATGGCATGCTTTCCCAAACACCATTCGATATGGAGACATACCAATGAGTGTCTTGTAAGCTGTTCGGTAGGCTCATAATGCGTCATCCAATTTTGTAGACCAGTACCTCCTTGTTGATCCAACGGTTCTCTCCAAGATTCTTTTGATCTCCCTGTTTGAAACTTCAACCTGTCCATTTGACTGTGGATAGTAGGTAGTGGCAACTTTATGAGTAACTTTGTATTTGGATAGGAGTGCATCGAAGTATTTGTTGCAGAAATATGTGCCTCCATCACTGATAATCGCCCGAGGTGTTCCGAAGCAAGTGAAAATATTCTTTTTAAGGAATTTAATCACCACTTTTGAATCATTTGATGGCAGTGTAATTGCTTCAACCCATTTGGAGACGTAGTCTACTGCAACTAGTATGTATAGGTTTCTGAATGATGGAACAAATGGTCCCATAAAATCAATAACCCATACATCAAATATCTCCACTTCCATAATATTTTACAGAGGTCCTTCATTTCTCCTCGAAATATTCCCGTTTTCTGGCACCTGTCACAATGAAGAGAAAATAGATAAGCATCTTTAAAAGAGTGGGCCAGAACAAACCTGATTGAAGGACTTTGGCTGTAGTTTTATTCCCACTGAAGTGTCCACCGTATGGTGATGAATGACAATGTTGCAGAACATTGTTGACCTCCTCCTGTGGAACACACCGTCTTAGTAATTGATCAGTACAACGTTTGATCAGGTACGGCTCATCCCAGACATAATGCTTGACTTTTTTGAAGAACTTCTTTTGTTGCTTAGTTGTCCATTCTAACGACCATTTTCCCGATACTATGTAGTTGACATAGTCAGCATACCAAGGGACATCGTTCTGTTTCATGGCAAACAGCTGTTCATCTGGAAAAGTTTCTTTGATTGTCAGTTCTTTGCTAGCTGTTTCTCTATTCTCGAGCCTTGATAAGTGATCTGCCACTTGGTTTTCTGTCACTTTCCTGTCTCGTATCTAAACGTGAAATTCTTACAGTAGAATTATTTGTTGGACAATTATGACCCATAGCGTCACTATTTGTACAGATCATGGTGTTATTGTACAAATTAACTATGTGACAAAGGAGATTGCTCTCTTATCATTTGTGATTAGATCACCAAGATGTATAAATGATAGGAGGTCCTTATGATTTGTTCCTGGGTTGAAAATGATATGAGACAGTATCAGTCCACGAAGGATAAATCATTAAATATCCCTAGTCAGAGTATTATCGAGATTGGACATCGATAAATACGTAAAAGACTAGTATTACACTTGTGCGCGTTGTGAGGGCACAAACGGCATAGTTCTCATATATTTGGGTATAGGATACTCATGCAAGTGTAATAGGAGGTTGTGTTTTACCGATGGTACGGGAAACAGCTTCGCTCTCGATAGACCCCCTCGGAATTATATTGGTAGTATGACTATGTGTCTATGGAAGTCCGAAATCAGGGTAGGTGTATTTGGTCTTAACCTGAGACTTGCACCACTAATACTTGCGACAATCAATATACTTTGGTTTTGGTCGTCCAGGGCTTTAACAGGTTCTGTGTACGCCTCTGCTGGGTATATTGAGAATCGTAGTGTGTTGGGTGTGATG
Organism: Zanthoxylum bungeanum; assembly: GCA_019454045.1. Taxonomy (NCBI): domain Eukaryota; kingdom Viridiplantae; phylum Streptophyta; class Magnoliopsida; order Sapindales; family Rutaceae; genus Zanthoxylum; species Zanthoxylum bungeanum. The sequence goes on along the minus strand of SKCR01022960.1, from coordinate 137,352 downwards.
TCAAGACGGAAGTATCACTCCAGTCATATGGAGATGATGATTGCGCAGGGATACAAAACTGGTTCTCTAAAGGGTTGGAACCATCGGGATAATATGACTTGGTCATGATTATCTGATAATAAAGAGACTAGTTGCTCGTAATCCGATATATGCTTCGTACGGGGCAGACACTGTACCAACCCCAGACCTTGCATGTGATCATCCGATACTGGATCGAAATACGCAATACTACGTATACTACGCCTGATATAGATCCTTATATTCTTGTAAGGATATTTCTGGAGAATTGGGTAGGCATGGCGCTTTGCTAGAAGCCAACCTTGTCTTGTAAATCGTATAAACGTAGTACTAGGTACTTACGTGTTCGGATAGTCCGACGACCGAATTTACTGCCAACATATCCGGGGATCTCATGGGTCGCTTCCCGAAGATTCACCGATGACGTATGACTCGCACTCTTAATTAATCTGGGATTAATTAGATGAGAGAAAAAATTAATCTGGAATTAATTGCGGAGATATTTTATATGGGATAAAATATCATTTAAAGAGAGATAACGATTAATTTGGAATTAATCGATAAAATTAATATATTCGATATATTAAACGAAAATTGGATTTCGACGCGGAATTAAAATTAGATTTTAATTCGGGCGAACAAATTAATTTAGAATTAATTCGTTAGTGATGTGAATAGTGATTTCGCTAGGCATAATCATTTAATTACGTCGCAATGGAAAATTCGTTAATTTGGAATTAGCGAACCCGAGCCCGGGATTATTTGTGAGCGCAATCGCATTTCGAATTCGAGTGCGGCACGCAAGTCAAATCAAGCGTCAAATCACTAGTCGTAACAAGCGTCAAATCATTAGTCACTTTGAGTGATGTGACAACTTGTCACTTGATCGATTGAATGATGTGACTTGATGGAAGTTGATGGAAAGCATTTGATGGCTTGAAAGACATTTCACATTATTTTATTAATGGTATTTTGACTTTCAAATTTGTGTATTAGATATACTTAATTCCATTACAACAAAAACCAACTCTCTCTTCATCCCCACGCCTATAAGGGCTGTTCTTTACTGGTTTCTGCCTAAAAGCCAAAACAATGAGGGAAGCACAAGTGTCATGATTTTGTTGCAAAATCAAGAGTGCTAGCACACTACGAAGTCATGCGAAGGTGATAGGGAAGTCCACCCATGAGCTTGGGATCATTTCGCAAAGCTTGGAGCTTGATGGAGATTGATTGAAGCCGAAAATGGAGAGGGAACTGCAGCTCACTGTCGAGCCATTCTTGGAGAGGGCAGAAAGTTTTTCATCTTCGTCACGTCGCTCAACCGATCGATGTAAGTATTCCGTGACTTTCTCGATTGTATTCACATGTATTTTCATGCTTGTTATTCGATCCTCGGTGCCGTAGAACTCCAACAATGGTATCAGAGCGAAGTAAAAGCATGAAATTTGATTTAGGGCTTAAAATTGGGTAAATTGATTTTGAGCATGATTTGGTTAAATTGTTTGATTGAATATGTTTAAATGATGTTTAATTGAAGTTTGATTTGATCAATTTCAAGAAATTATATTTGGAACATTTTTCCTCAAATTGGAAGGCTTGGCCGAATCCTCCTTATGCCTTAATTCTTGGTAATTTTTTGTTTCGTTGATCATTGGATGACTTGAAACAATTGAGGATAATGATTTAATGTCGATTATGGATTTAATTGGATTGAAACCGAATCGGACACAAAATCTTCATATTGCCGAGAGTAATGGAGCATGATTGGGTTTGATTTTTGATTAAATTGTGTTGGACATGATTTAATGTTAATAAGCATGATTAATCGTACTTTGAGTACTTATTCGCAAAACGAGTTTGACTCGCTCAAAATCAAATCGTTGTTTGAACATTAGATGATCACTAATTATCAGATTAATTAATTGGATTAGATTGATTGATATCATGCTTGTGTGAATACATGGTTGCGATGCATGAATAATGTATATCGGATGGATATTAGATGGGTGGGGCAATTTTAGAAATTGTTGTAATAAATTTGGAATTTATTAATTGGACCTGCGTGTCCAGCCTTATTACCTCCTTACTCTTTGTATTCTCTTCTCACCTATTCCCCTCAATGTAAATGAGGTTTCTTTAGAAGTGTAGTGTAACGGGTAGAAGTAAATACATGTGCTAGCGGGAGAGATAAATGAAGAGATTTGATCTAGGATCAATGTGTAAAGTATCCATCCGCATATCATTATTATTTATTTATACGCGCTTTATTATGTGTTTAGAATGCATGTTTAAGGGTGTATGATGATGAGACCTTAACAAAGATAATAAATTGGTTGCCAATTTGCACTCGAAAAACCCTCGCAAAATATTAAGCGTTTTTCCTTCCATTGAGTGATTCTTACTCAAGATCTAAGACTGTCATTGGCTTGTTGGCCAAAGTCAAGGCCTTTGTCCATCGAGGATGTGTTTGAATCACGAGAGCTTTGTTCCATATCAGTGTCTTGTCCAAGCTGTGGTTTGTTGGCCAAAGTCAAGACCACTTCTTGTCCATCGACATTGATTACGAAGCTTTCCATGGTCAATGGGTCACGCTTAACTGGGATCACTAAGTTTTTTGTGCCAAAGCCAAGGCTTAGTTGATTCAGAGGAAAAGGTTAGGTAATATATTGGATATATTGGCATATATAAGATATATGTTTCGGACTTGGATGTCCCCCTACTGGATCTAGGAATTGGATTGGATCCAATTGATCTTAGAGATCTACCTAGTTAATTATCATACAATTTATTGGCTAAAGTCAAGATTGTGTGACATTTAACGGGATCCTAGCCCACTAGGAAACATGGTTTCCCGAGTACTCGACAGAGGGTTAGAGGCTCGCCAAAAAATAGTGGGAGGCAAGAATTGAATTTGCAATATTCGTTTAATTACTTGTAATACGCGCTCAAACAAATTTCATTCGTCAAATAAATTAAATGTTAGTTGGACTAATATTTAAATCGTTGTTTTAATTAACAGTTGGACTGTATTCAAACTATTCATTTATAGTTGATTTTATAATTGGATTATAATAATCATTATAATAAATAGTACATAAATCATTGATTAAATAGTTGGACTATTAGAATCAAGACATAATTGAAAAATTGACATTTAAAACATAATCATAGGGAAAATGTATTTAAATGGTTTAATTTTCAAATTGGGAATATAAAAATTTCAGGATGGTCCTTGAAAATAATAAGTTACTTTATTTGATAAAATAATATATTAGGCCTAAGCCTGGAGTTAAGTAAATAATAGAGCATAATCTTTGGAAGATTTATGTGATGATAACTTTAGTGCTTAATCCATTAAGCTTGTCATATAGACTCCTTAATTTCTTTATCAGAACTAAGGATCAGATCCTTAAAGTATGATATTGAAATTGAAGGATCTTCATAGATCTATACTTAGATCTTAGAAGTAATATTGCAATGCATAACTCTTGGAGAGTTAATGACTATTCTGAATGAGACAAAGTCAAAGTTTGCAATAAGGCAAGTAGCGCAAGGCGCACCTTACTTCGATATTCTAGAAACCCAAGGCTTGCCCAAAGGCTTCTGGAGTGTTGAAAAGGGCAAAGGCAAAATCATTATAATCTTGTGGGAATATAAAGGACATATCCCAAAATGTCTGCCTAAAATGTGTCAAACGGGATGGCGGAAGCATGACTGCCGTTTGGACAAAGCAGACATGAAGGAATGAAGACGGTTCAAGGTTCCGACTTCAAATATGTTTGTCATATTATGTTCACTACTAGTATTAAAATTGGATTTTAGATACTTAGTGTGGTACATAAACATATACTGATGTTCAGAATCTGCTATGAGCAGGATACTGACATCAATTGAGATTTATCTGCGAATCGAAAACGAGACGAAAGTCGTTGTTTTAACCGTAGATACCTAAGTTTAGGAACTACCTTCGGGTGTGTACCTAAGTTTGGAAACTGTTATAATGTAACTAGTTTGACTAGAAATATTATCTCTATATCAGTGTATAATTCGTTGCGGATTTACCTTTATATTCTAGAACACTAAAGTGTTTTATTATATAAAGATGATATTGAGATAAACACATTAGATGTAAACAATAGAATTTATATTTTGAATATAAATAAAATCTCAAACATATTAAATGACAAACAAATAGCTCAAACTGATTTGATCAGAAGAAACTTAATGTGGCATTGTTGTCTGGGACACAATCAAACAAGAATCGTATATCCACACTTTCGAAGAGTGGGTACTAGGACTGATTTGATTCCATTCAAATAAAGTCTATGAATCTAGTTTATTGGGCAAAATGCCTAAAACACCTTTACTTGTTAAAAGTGTAAATGCCACCAATCTGTTAGCCCTTGTTCATAGTGAAGCAAGTGGGCCCATGTCTAGCTAGGCTAGATGTGGATATGAATATTTTGTGACCTTTACGGATATAGCATCTCGTTATGGTTATGTGTTTCTTTTGAAGAATACAAATCGGAAACTTTTATAGTTTCGACACGAAATAGACAAACAGATCAGCTAAGGTATTAAACCATCACGGTAAGACCGTAATGGAAAATACCTAAGCAATAAGTTTCTAATATACTTGAAAGAGTATAGTACTCTTTCAATGAGGACTCCTCCTGGAACACGTCAATTAGACGGTGTGTCCGAACAGGATAAACCGAATTTTGTTGGACATAACAAGGTTAATCATGAGTCGCTCTGAGCTACCATTTCCTTCAATGGATAAGCATTAACAGTGCAAGAACTTATTTAGAATAAGGTTCCATAAAATCTATTTGACAGATTTCATATTAGATATGAACAGGAAAGAAACCGGGTTTTCTCATTCCTAATGATTTGGGAATGCTAGGCATATGTTTGGATGATACCAAACTAAAACCCAAATCGGATAAGTGCCTAGTTGTAGGTCATCCTAGGGATACCTAAGTATAGTACTTAGACATCTCACAAGAGAACAATTTAATTGTTGCTCACCATGCGGTTTTCCTAAGAGGAATACAGATATGCAGTGGTAAGTGGGAGGATAGTAAAACTCGATGAGAATCGTAGTAATACTATTCCTGGCACATATTCCTTAATGGAACATAAATATTTCATCAAGGATGAAACTATACCAATAATTTTCGAATACACAAGAACCACATATGTCGGAGAGAGTCAGAAAACAACCTGGGGTATGGGTTTCTGATCTCACCTCATGAAGATGTCTATCTTATTGAGGAATACCAACTGACTACGTATGAGGTAGTGATACAAGGTATCGACTCCCTATTATGGCAAAGTGCCATAAGTCCGAAATGGATTCCATGTAAATCAACAAGTTTGGAAACTAGTTGATGTACCGCAAGGCATTGTGCCTATTGGTACTATATAAGTCTTCAAGGAAGACATACATGGATGGCAAAATACCAACGTACTAAGCTAGGCTTGTAGCGGAAAGGTATCGTTATCAACATTGTGTTGATTACGATTCAAACTTTTACCTGTTGCCACGGTAAATCCATTTGGATAATGCTTGCTAATGCTGCATGTTTCATTTATGAAATATGTCAGCTGAACGGGAAAATCGCTTTCCTGAGAAGGAAACCTTTCGGAGGATGTTTATAACATCCTGTCGATTTTGTCGTACCAAAACTAGCAAACAAGGTTTGCAGGTTATTCGATCCATGTTTGGATTGAAGCAAGCATAGGTTCTTAGAATTATCGTTTTGATGTAATCATAATAGTTTATGATTTAATTCAAAACGAAAATGATTCTTGTGTATATAAAAGGGTTAGTGGGAGCGCACTGACAGTGGCTGTCCTATAAAATAATGATAATATGTCATTTCTTGGAAATGATATTCCCATAAAACTATCGGTGAAAGCTTGGCTTTCATGAAAAACTCTCTGAGAAATCGTACATTGAAAAATGTATGTGACCTGGTGTCTCATATGCTTTGAGCATATGGATTCAAAAACAGGCCAATCCAAGTGATAGTCACTGGATTGATGTTAAGAACATCCTTTTGTATCTAAGAGATCTAAGGATACTGTCTTATACTATAGAGAATGAGAACTTGTAGTGACTGGGATCACTGCTACAAGTTTCCTAAACTGATTAAATGACTATAAGTCGCAAAACAGTACTATACAGTTTGAATAACGGAACAGTGAACTGGAAATCTTCCAAGCAAGATACTGTTACCGAATAAACAAAAAATGCGGGTTATTGCTGCAGCTGAGGCAGCAATAGAAGCCATTTGGGTCGATAACATATCTAATTAGATTAGATATAGTTCTATTAGCAGCTGAGCTAGGCTACAGCACAGGCTAAAGAATTAATGGTCTCATCAACGATCCAGATATATACTTTGATATTCATCTTATTCGTTCGGATCATACATCATGGCGATGTAATGATCGAATAAATCACATCAGATGATCATCATGCAAATCCGCTGACGAAAGCCTTTTCTCAGCAATTTGAGCCAACCGTACATAGTTCGGGTGTCAGACACTCGAGTGACTGGCTATAGGCCAAGTGGGAGATTGTTGGACAATTATGACCCATAGCGTCACTATTTGTACAGATCATGGTGTTGTTGTACAAATTAACTATGTGACAAAGTAGATTGCTCTCTTATCATCTATGATTAGATCACCAAGATGTATAAATGATAGGAGGTCCTTATGATTTGTTCCTGGATTGAAAACGATATCAGACAGTATCAGTCCACGAAGGATAAATCATTAAATATCCCTATTCAGAGTATTATCGAGATTGGACATCGATAAATACGTAAAAGACTAGTATTACACTTGTGCGCGTTGTGAGGGCACAAACGGCATAGTTCTCATATATTTGGGTATAGGATACTCATGCAAGTGTAATAGGAGGTTGTGTTTTACCGATGGTACGGGAAACAGCTTCGCTATGGATAGACCCCCTCAGAATTATATTGGTAGTATGACTATGTGTCTATGGAAGTCCGAAATCAGGGTAGGTGTATTTGGTCTTAACCTGAGACTTGCACCGCTAATACTTGCGACAATCAATATATTTGGTTTTGGTCGTCCAGGTTTTTAACATGTTCTGTGTACGCCTTTGCTGGGTATATTGAGAATCGTAGTGTGTTGGGTGTGATGTCAAGACGGAAGTATCACTCCAGTCATATAGAGATGATGATCGCGCAGGGATACAGAACTGGTTCTCTAAAGGGTTGCAACCATCGGGATAATATGACTTGGTCATGATTATCCGATAATAAAGAGACTAGTTGCTCGTAATCCGATATATGCTTCGTACGGGGCAGACATTGTACCAGCCCCAGGCCTTGCATGTGATCATCCGATACTGGATCAAAATACGCAATACTACGTATACTACGCCTGATATAGATCCTTATATTCCTGTAAGGATATTTCTGGAGAATTGGGTAGGCATGGCGCTTTGCTAGAAGCCAACCTTGTCTTGTAAATCGGTATAAACGTAGTACTAGGTACTTACGTGTTTGGATAGTCCGACGACCGAATTTACTGCCAACATATCCGGGGATCTCACGGGTCGCTTCCCGAAGATTCACCGATGATGTATGACTCGCACTCTTAATTAATCTGGGTTTAATTAGATGAGAGAAAAAATTAATCTAGGATTAATTGCGGAGATATTTTATCTGGGATAAAATATCATTTAAAGAGAGATAACGATTAATTTGGAATTAATCGATAAAATTAATATATTCGATATATTAAGCGAAATTGGATTTCGATGCGGAATTAAAATTAGATTTTAATTCGGGCGAACGAATTAATTCGTTAGCGACGTGAATAGTGATTTCGCTAGGCATAATCATTTAATTACGTCGCAATGGAAAATTCGTTAATTTGGAATTAGCGAACCCGAGCCCGGGATTATTTGTGAGCGCAATCGCATTTCGAATTCGAGTGCGGCACGCAAGTCAAATCAAGCGTCAAATCACTAGTCGCATCAAGCGTCAAATCATTAGTCACTTTGAGTGATGTGACAACTTGTCACTTGATTGATTGAATGATGTGCCTTGATGGAAGTTGATGGAAAGCATTTGATGGCTTGAAAGACATTTAACATTATTTTATTAATGGTATTTTGACTTTCAAATTTGTGTATTAGATACACTTAAATCCATTACAACAAAAACCAACTCTCGCTTCATCCTCACGCCCATAAGGGATGTTCTTCACTGGTTTCTGTCTAAAAGCCGAGACAATGAGGGAAGCACAAGAGTCATGATTTTGTTACAAAATCAAGGGTGCTAGCACACTACGAAGTCATGCGAAGGTGATAGGGAAGTCCACCCATGAGCTTGGGATCATTTCGCAAAGCTTGAAGCTTGATGAAGATGGATTGAAGCCGAAAATGGAGAGGGAATTGCAGTTCACTGCCGAGCCATTCTTGGAGAGGGCAGAAAGTTTTTTTTTCTTCGTCGCGTCGCTCAACCGATCGATGTAAGTATTCCGCGACTTTCTCGATTGTATTCACATGTATTTTCATGCTTGTTATTCGATCCTCGGGGCCGAAGAACTCCAACAATGGGATCATATATTATAAATTAATACTTCGAATATCTAATAACAAAAAATTTAATTGGGATATGTGCCCTAGTGCATATTATAATATGTAACCATGATTTTATTTTAAGTAATAAACGATGTAGTTATTCATTTATCAGAATTATTGATTTTAAAATCGTATATTATAAATTATCATGTATGGTATTGGATATTAAATGTACTTTCAAACTTAGTGTATAAGAGTTATACACAAGAGGATTTAAGTATGAAATTAGTAATCCTAGATAGTCTGTAGAGAGCAAACTAAGACTAACATTTTTTTTTGGTTTATCTACAACTGCGATCCAATTCATATTGTATGACGATTTTGATCCGGGTTCGTTCAAATGGTGACATGGGAACTGAGGCACCTTATATGATGCGATCATATAAGATTGGTCCAACATAAAAATGATTTTCTTATAATATCCATTAAACAAAGAAATTCATATCAATCTAATAGATTATCATATTTGGGTTGATCTGAATCTTGAGTGTACTACAAACTCATGAATGACAGGCCATGTCCTTTGATTTACAAAGGTGAGGTTGGTGAAGAAATCCTGACCAATAGCTACGTGATTTGGGGACATGGTTTGTATGTGGTTGAAGGCGTTTTACATAAATATGAAGTCCACTCCTTCTTACGAGAAGTAGATGAGTATTTTCCTTAAGAGTTGATTCAGTACTTGAACTGTTAGAACACTCAAGTCTTTCTATTACGAATAGAAAGATTAATATTCATAATATTTGTAAATGAATCGTTGATTAGAGAATTAATGATACTTATGGCACAAAGTAATTAGAGAGGTCTAACAGATATTATGACCCGACTCTCATTATGAGATACTCGTGGAGGATCAATCTGTATGCAGTGATTATATCGGTAGAATCTGACAAGTTCAATATAAAATATATTTGTTGTAACGAGAGTTCAGCTTTAGGTTTTTAGTGGAATAACCTAAAGTTAATCATTCAGAATATTTGATTAAAGAGTTTTAATCAATATTCCGACATTATTGGAGCTTGGAGCCGTAGGTCCATTTAGTCCCTGTGTTAGCTCATACACTATAGAAATCTAAAGAATAATTTGATAGTCCAATTATTAAACTCGCTTATAAAATATTAAATAATTATGAATTATTAATGTCATAATTATGATTATATTAATAATTATATAATGTCACGTATTAAAATATTTAATGTATAGTTTATATATTAATTTTTATTAGATACTTATTTACATGTAAATTTGGCATTTTTGCCTTACCTTAATTTACTTTCCCTACCATATCTAATTTCTCGTTCGGAATACGTTCTATTTTGCCTTTTGATTTAAAACATATGGTATTTGATATCATCATGGCCATATTTGCATTGTGTTTAGGGATATAGTTATACAAACCAATTAATTAATGAAAACCCTAAATATAAATACATAAGGTTTTCTCTTCAAACAAGAACCTTAACCACTTTCATATTTTCAATGAGATTGAAAAAGAGAGAGAACATGACAGAAAATTGTTTTAAGAAAAAGTTTCTCAAGTGAATTATTACGAACTCATTCTCACGGATTTTTAGTGGTTAGTCATTGTTGGGTTTCTAGATTAGTCCCAAGATCGATTTCAAGCAAGAAACATGTGCGAATACAACAAAGAAGCATGGCGGAATCATACTTACATTGATCGGTTATGCGATGCGAGGAACGACAAAACTTTTTCTCCCTTCATTGAGCTCTCGGCAATGGCATGTTTTGTCCTCCTCCATTTTCGGTCATCACTTCCATGGATGCTCCAAGCTCCAAGCTTTGCAAATGGTGATTCCATGCTCACAAGTTGGTTTCCCTATCACCTTTGGATGACCCCTTAGTGTGCTAGCACAAGAACAATTGCCACAAATTTTCTTTCTAACTTCTTCTTGCCCTTGGTTTTGAGAGAAACCAAAGAGAGAAGAAAATGGCTTCAAAGCCGAGAGAGGGAGAGGAGGGAAAATGGTTCCCAAAAACGTGAGTTACAAAGAGAGAGAGAGATAGAAAATGTGTTATGTATTTGGTTAATTTGATTTCCAAAAATAAAATACCAAAAACAATTACACATTTTCACAAAAGGTACAAGACTTATAAAGTCTTCCAACCACCACCATCAATCACAAATGACAAGTTGTCACATCACTCAAAGTGACTAGACATCACATCAATTGATTGACTAGTGATTTGACGCTTGATGTGACTTGTGGGACGCACTTGAATTCGAAATACGAGTGCGCCCGCAAATACTCCCGGGCTCGGGTTCGCTAATTCCGAATTAACAAATTTTCCGTTGCGACGTAATTAAATCAAATTTAATTAAATAATTTTGCCTAGCAAAATTACTATTCACGTCACTAGCGAATTAATTCTAATTAACTCGTTTGCCCCAATCAAAATCTAATTTAATTTTAATTCCGCTCGAAATCCAATTTCGCATAATATATCGAATATATTATTTTATCGATTAATTCCAAATTAATCGTTCTCTCTCTCTTTTTTAATAATATTTTATCCCAGATAAAATATCTCCGTAATTAATATCACAGATTAATTTTCTCTCTCTTATAATTAATCTCAGATTAATAAAGTGCGAGTCATAGGTCATCGGTGAATCATCGGGAAGCGACCCATGAGATCCCCGGATATATTGGCAGTAAATCCGGTCGTCGGATTATCCGAACACGTACGTACATAGTACTACGTTTTAACCGATTTACAAGACATGGTTGGCTTCTAGCAAAGCAGCGTGCCTACCCAATTCTCCAGAAATATTCTTATAGGAATATGTGATCTATATCAGGCGTAGTATACGTAGTATTGCATATTTCAATCCAGCATCAGATGTCACGTGCTAGGCCTGGGGCTGGAATTGTGTATGCCCCGTACGAAGCACATATCGGATCTCTGGCAACTAGTCTCTATAATCGGATAATCATGCCTAGTCATATTATCCCGTGACTGCAGTATATAAAGCACCAGTTCCGTATCCTACGTGATCATCATCTCCACTATGACTGGAGTGATAATTCCATCTTGACATCACACACCCAATACCACTACATTCGTCAATATACCCAGAAGAGGCATACACATAACCTCTTAAAGCCCTGGACGAGCAAAACCAAAGTATTGATTGTCGGCAAGTATTAGACGAGCAAAACCCATACCTCTCAGGTTATTTTCTGACTCTCTCCGACTTACGCGGTTCTTGTGTATTTAAAGATTAGTGGTATAGTCTCATCCTTGTTGAAATATTTGTGTTCCATTAAGGAATCGTGCCTGGAATATATTATTACTCCGATTTTCATCGAGTTTTACTTTCCTCCCCTTACCACTGCACATAGTAATTCCTCTTAGGAAAACCGCATGGCGAGACACAATTACTTGTTCTCTAGTGAGTTGTATAAGTATTATACTTTGGTTTCCCTAGGATAACCTACAACTTAGGCACTTATCCGATTTGAGTTCTAGTTTGGTATCATCCAAACATATGCCCAGCATTCCCAAATCACTAGGAATGAGAAAACCCGGTTTCTTTCCTATTCATATCTAATATGAAGTCTGTCTAACAGATTCTATGGAACCTTATTCAAAATAATTTTTGCACTGTTTAATGCGTATCCGTTGAAGGAAATGGTAGCTCAGAGCGACTCAGGATTAACCTTATCATGTCCAACAAAATTCGATTTCTCCGTTCAGACACACCGTCAAATTGACGTGTTCCGGGAGGAGTCCTCATTGAAAGAATACTATACTCTTTCAAGTATTTGAGAAACTTATTGCTTAAGTATTTTTATCATGGTCCAATCATGGTGTTTAATACTTTATCCGATCTATTTGTCTACTTTGTGTCGAAACTCTTTGAATTAATCAAGAGATTATGATCCGTGTTTCATAAGAAACATATAACCATACCGCGATGCAACATCCGTAAAGGTTACGAAGCATTCATATCCATCTCTAGCCTAGCTAGACATGGTCCCACTTACGTCACTATGACTGAGGGCTAACAGATCGGTGGCATTTACACTTTTACCAAGTAAAAGGTATTTCAGGCACTTTGCCTAATAAACTAGATTCGCATACATTATTTGAATAGAATCAAATTCGTCCTAGTATCAACTCTTCAAAAGTGTGGATATACGAGTCTTGTTTAATTTTGTCCCAGACAACAATGCCACTTATAAGTCTCAACTGATTTAAATCAGTTTGAGCTATTTGTTTGTCATGTTATACGTTTGAGATTCATTTATATTCAAAATATAAATATTGTTATTCACATCTAATGTGTTTATCTCAACATCATCTTTATATAATAAAACACTTTAGTGTTCTAGAATATAAAGGCACACTCGCAACGAGTTATACTCGATATAGAGATAATGTTTCTAGTCAAACTAGTTATATTATAACAGTTTCCTAATTTAAGTACACACCCAAAGGGTAGTTCCTAAACTTAGGTATCTGCGGTTGAAATAGCGATTGTCGTCCCGTTTCAGATTCGCAGATTAATCTCAACTGAAGTCAGTATCCTGCTCACAGTAGATTCTGCACATCAATACATATTTATGTATCACACTAAGTATCTAAAATCCAATTTTAATACTAGTAGTGAACATATTTATGACTAACATATTTGAAGTCAGAACCTTGTCATGTCTTCTATTCCTTCATGTCTGCTTTGTCCATACGGCAGTCATGCTTCAATGACCCCGTTTGCCACAAGTTAGGCAGACATCTTGGGATATGTCATTTATCTTCCCTATAAGATTATAATGATGTTACCCTTTGCCCTTTTCATATTCCAAAAATCTTTGGCCAAGCCCTTGGCCTTCTAGAATATCGAAGTAGGGTGCGCCTTGCGCTTCTTACCTTATTGGCAAACTTTGACTTTGGTCTCCTTGAGAATAGTCATTAACTCTCCAAGAGTTGTTTATTGCAATTCAATACTTCTAAGATCTAAGAATGATCTATGAAGATCCTTCAATTTCATTATCATACTTTAAGGATATAATCCTTACTTCTGATTAAGAAATTAAGGAGTCATTATGGCAAGCATAATGGATAAGCATTAAATTTATCATCACATGAATCTTCCAAAGATCATGCTCTATTATTTGCTTAACTCCGGGCTTAGGCCTAAGATGTTTTTTTATCAAATAAAGTAACTTCTTAGTTTCAGGACTATCCTGAATTTAATTCCCATTGAAAATTAAAGTCGTTTAAACACATTTTCCCTAGGATAATGTTTTAAATATTAATCTTACATTTTAATCTTGATTCTAATAGTCCAACTATTTTATCAACGACTTCAGGTACAATTTAATGTAATGATTACTATAGTCTAACTATATAACTTATTACAATTTTATTAGTTAAAATCAAATATATATTGATTACTATAATCCAATTAATATAATCATTATACATGATTAGTAAAATCCAAATATATTGATTCTATTATATCCATTATATAACAAATATAAATGAGAGGTAAGATTCAAATAATATGATTACTATAATCCAATTAATATAATCAACTATAAATGAAGTAGTTTGAATACATCCAACTGTTTAATTAAAACAACAATAAATATTAGTCCAACTAATATATAATTTATTTGACGAATGATATTTGATTGAGCGCATATGGCAGTAACTAAACGAATATTGCGAATCTAATACTTGCCTCCACTATTTTTCGGCGAGCCTCTAACCCTCTGTGGAAGTAATCGGGGAAACCTAGTTTCCTAGTGGGCTAGGATCCCGTTAAATACACACAATCTTGACTTTGGCCACAAATTGTAATGATACTTAACTAGGTAATCTCTAAGATCAATTGGATCTCATCCAATTCCTAGTCCAGTAGGTGGACATCCAAGTCCGAAACATAATATCTTATATATGCCAATATATCAAATAATTACCTAACTTTTTTTCCTCTGAATCAACTAAGCCTTGGCTTTGGCACAACAAACTTAATGATCCCATTAAGATTTGAAGAAAAGGTAACGGAACCCATTGACATGGAAACTTCGTAATCAATGTTCGATGGACAAGAAGTGATCTTGACTTTGGCCAACAAATCACGACTTGGACAAGACACCGATACGGAACAAAACTCTCATGATTCAAACACATCCGCAATTGACAAAGGTCTTGACTTTGGCCACAAACCAATGCCAACTTTGGATCTTGAGTAAGAATCACTCAACGGAAGAAAGACGCTTAATATGATTTGAGGGTTTTTCGCGTGAAAAATTGGCAACCATTTATTATCTTTGTTAAGTCTCATCATCATACACCCCTTAAACATGCATTCTAAATACATAATAAAGCGCGTATAAATAAATAAATTAATAATGATATACGGATGGATATGTCACAAATTGTTCCTAAACGAACAAAAAACGCCATCAAAATCCTCCCTTCCTCCCCCCGGCTAGAACTATTCTAACTTCTACCCAATTACAAAATACATAGAAGAAACCTCATTTACATTGAGGGGAATAGGTGAGAAGAGAAATACAATGAGAGAGGAGATAAAAGGATGGACACGTAGGTCCAATTTAATAAATTCTAAACTATTACAATTTCCAACATCTCCATCGCCCTTCTAATATCCATCCGATATACATTATTTATACAACACATTCAATTAATACAAATCATGTTTATCAATCAATCTAATCCAATTAATTAATCTTTGAATTAATGACCATATAATGTTCATACAACGATTTGATTGTGTGAGTCAAACTCGTTTAAGAATAAATACTCAAAGTAAGTATTCTTGAATTATATTGAACTACAACTTTAAATCCAATTTATTTGTATTCAATACTAATTCCAATTTAATTCCAAATTAAATATTTACACTTACTTATAAGCCTTAAAGACTTGGATTCCAAATCCAATCTTAATGGGTCTCAAAGGCCCAATAACATCCAATGTCATTTTTGTTGAGTTTCAATCAAGTCCCAAGATCATAAATCATGCATAAAAACGAGTGAATACACATCAAAGAGGTGCGGAATAAACTCGCATTGAACGGGATTTTGATGAAATGAAGAACAAGTTGCGTTTTTGCCTCCCCCTCCAAGCTCGGCAATAGCTTCCTCATGCAGTGGACTGCTCGGTTGGGGGCTGTTTTGAGGCTCCAATAATCGGCCATGAAAGACTCCATGGAAGCTCAAAGCTTCAAGCTTTCAAGCTCACAAATTCGTTTCCCTATCACCATAATATAACCCATGTGTGTGCTAGCACTACTCTTCTTCTTTGCTTCTCAAAATTTTCGGTCAAACCAGAAAATTTGGGAGAAGAAATCGGCATGTGAAGCCGTGAATAAGAGGAAGAAGAAAAGAGAGGGAAAAGAAAAGAACCGTATGTCTTGCATGTGAGAGAGAGAAGATAAAGCTTTAATATATATGTTTATTATATTTACCAAGTAAATAAATAAAACTATATAAATTACTTTAATTCAAAAGTCAAAAAGTAAAAAGCAAATGTTCTTTTTCAACTTCAAATCATCACTCAAATCAAGTGACAAATGTCATATCACTCAAAGTGACATTTGATTTGACGCTTGATGTGACTAGCGATTTGACGCACGATTTGACTTGCGGTCCGCACTCGAATTCGAAATGCGAATGCGCTCGCAAATAATCCCGGGCTCGGGTTCGCTAATTCCAAATTAACGAATTTTCCGTCGCGTCGTAATTAAATGATTACGCCTAGCGAAATCACTATTCACGTCGCTAACGAATTATTCTAAATTAATTCTTCGCTCGCCGAATTAAAATCTAATTTAATTCGCGGTCGAAATCCAATTTCTAATAATATATCAAATATATTATTTTATCGATTAATTCCCAAATTAATCGTTCTCTCTCTTTAATTAATATTTTTAATCCCAGATAAAATATCTCCGCAATTAATCCCAGATTAATTTTCTTCTCTTCTAATTAATCCTAGATTAATTAAGTGTGAGTTATACATCATCGGTGAATCTTCAGGAACGACCCATGAGATCTCCGGATATGTTGGCATAAATACGGTCGTCGGATTATCCGAACACGTAAGTACCTCGTACTACGTTTATACCGATTTACAAGACAGGTTGGCTTCTAGAAAAGCGCCATGCCTACCCAATTCTCCAGAAAAATTCTTACAGGAATATATAGATCTGTATCAAGCGTAGTATAACCGTAGTATTGTGTATATCGGCCCAGTATCAGATAGTCACGTGCTAGGGCTGGGGCTGGATAAGTGTCTGCCCCGTCCGAAGCACATGTCGGATGTCTGGTAACTAGTCTCTATAATCGGATATTCATGACCTGGTCACAATATCCTGATTGGTTGCGCAACACTTAAGAGCACTAATACCATATCCAGCGTGACATCATCTCCAATATGACTTAAGTGATACTTCCGTCTTGACATCACAACCCAATACACTACGACTCTCTGATGAAACCCAGAAGTGGTGTACGCAGAACCGGTTTAAAGCCCTGTACCACCAAGACCAAAGTCTAATCGATTATCGTAGTATTAGCGATGCAAGTCCAGTTAAGACTATACACACCTACCTTGAGTTCGGCCTCCCCATAGACACATAGTCCATAATACCAATGGGATTCCGAGGGGTCTATCCAGAGCGAAGCTGTTTCCGTACCATCGTGTGAAACACGACCTCCTATCGCACTTGCATAAGTATCCAATACTTATATATATGAGAACTATGCCGTTGTGCCCTCCACGCGCACAAATGCAATACTAGCCTATTCCGCATTATCGATGTCCTGTCTCGATAATACTCTCTACTCCGGCTAGGATATTTAATGATTAATCCTTCGGGATTGATACTGTCTCATATCATTCTCAATCCAGGAACAATAATATGGACCTCTCTCATCTTCATATACATTTATGGTGATCTATCACAAATGATGAGAGTTCAATTTCCTTGTCACATAGTTAATTTGTACAACAACACTGTGATCTGTACAAATAGTGACGCTATGGGTCAATTTGTGTCCAAACAATCTCCCACTTGGCACATAGCCAGTCACTCGAGTGTCTAACACCCGAACTAGGTACGGTTCGCTCAAATTGCTTGAGGAAAGGTTTTCGTCAGCGGATTTGCGTAATTATCTCTGACCGCGATTTTATAACGATCATCACATCGCCACGATGTATGATCCGAACGAATCAGAATATAGAAGTATATATCTGGATCGTCGATGAGACCTTTAATTCCTTAGCCTGGTGTACACGCCTAGCTCAGCTGCTAAAGAACTATATCTAAGTTAATTAGATTTATTATCGATCCAAATGGCTTCTATTGCTGCCTCAGCTGCACAATAATCCGCATTTGTTGTTAATATCGGCAACAGTTATCTTGCTCGGAATATTTTCCAGCTCACTGTCCCAGTGTTCAAACTTTATAGTACCACGCAGTATTTACCCGTTGGAAACTTGCAGACAGTGATCCTAGTCACTTCAAGTTCTCCATCTCCATAGTTTAAGACAACATCTTTAGTTCTCTCAGATACTAATAGATGTCCTTAATTCCAATCCAATGACTATCACTTGGATTGTCCTGATTGTGACTCCATATGCTCGTAGCGTATGAGACCCCTATCAATACATTTTAAATGTACAATTTCCAGAGAGTGTTAACCAACTCCAAATCTATCCAGCAGATCTTCATTCCTTGAATAAAGGTTGTTACTACCCCAGAATTCTACGGAGAATTTCTTATGAAAGCCAAGCTTTCAACGATTGCTTTATGGGAATTTCATTATCAGTGCTCTCCCACTAACCTCCTTATATACACAAATTTTTCGTTTTGAGTCAAAATCATAAACCATTATGATTATTTCAAAACGTCAGTTCCAAGAACCTATGCTTGTTTCAATCCAAACATGGATCGAATAACCTGCAAACCTTGTTTGTCGGTTATACAAAATCGTCAGGATGTTGTAAAGCATCCTCCAAAAGGTTTCCTTTTCAGGAAAGCGATTTTGATCTGCAACGACACATTTCATAAATGAAATATGCAGTTATCAACAAGCATCTTCAAAGGGATTTACCATGGCAACAGGTAAAAGGTTGAACCGTTATTACACAATGTTGATAACGATACCTTCCGTCAAAAGCCCAGCTTTGTACGTTGGTATGTTGCCTTCCATGTATGTCTTCCTTGAAGACGTTTAATGTACCAATAGGCACAATGCCTTGTGGTACAACAACTAGTATCCAAAATAGTTGTTATAACATGGAATCCATTTCGGATTCATGGCCACTTTTTCCATATAGGGAGTCGATACCATCGTATCACTTCCTCAAACGTAGTCGGCGGATATACCGTCATAAGATTAACATCTTTATGAGGTGAGATCAGAAACCCATACCCTAGTTTTTTTTCTGACTCTATCCGATCTACGCGGTTCTTGTGTATTCGAAGATTAATGGTACAGATTCATCATTGATGAACTATTTGTGTTCCATTAACGACCTTGTGCCTTTGAACAGTAATTACTCCGATTTTTCATCGATATCACTATCCTCACCACTGACCACTGCATATCGGATATTCTCTCAGGAAAAACCGTATGGTGAGCAACAATTACATTGTTCTCATGTGAGATTTACAAGTACTATACTTAAGGTTTCCCTTAGGATAACCAATATGGGCACTTATCCAGTTTGGGTCCTTAGTTTGGTATCATCCAAACTTATGCTTGGCATACCCAATTATCAGGAATGAGAAAACCTTGTTTCTTTCTTTCCCTGTTCATATCCTATATGAACATCTGTCAAACAGATTATATGGAACCTTATTCTAAATAAGTTATTGCACTGTTAAAACTTATCCGTTGAAGGAAATGGTAGCTCAGAGCGACTCTTGATAATCTTATCATGATCTAACATGATTCGGTTTAATCTGTTCGGACACACCGTCACTTTGACGTGTTCCGGGAGGAGTCCTCATTTGAAAGAATACTATACTCTTTCAAGTACATATGAAACTTACTGGCTTAAGTATTTTCCAATACGGTCCTTACCGGGCGGCATAATACTATAGCCGATCTGTTGTCTATTTCGTGTCGAAACTCTAAAAGTTTCCGATTTGTGTTCTTCAAAAGAAACACATAACCATAATGTGATGCCACATCCGTTAGGTCACGAAATATTCATATCTCACATCTAGCCTAGCGAGATATGGGCCCACTTACTTCACCATGAATAGGGCTAACAGATCGGTGGCACTTACACTATTACCAAGTAAACAGTGTTTTAGGTACTTTACCTAACAAACTAGATTCGTAGACTTTATTTGAATAGTCAAATCAGTCCTGGTACCCACTCTTCAAAAGTGTGGATATACGAGTCCTGTATAAATTGTGTCCCAGACAACAATGCCACAAATAAGTCTCTATGATCAAATCAATTTGAGCTATTTATTTGTCATTTTATAATGTTTGAGATTTTATTATATTCAAAATATAAATTCTGTTATTCACATCTAATGGTTTTATCTCAGTATCATCTTTATATAGAAACACTTAGTGTTCTAGAATATAAAGGTTTATCCACAATGGATTAAGCACTGATATAGAGATAATGTCTAGTTAAACTAGTTTACATTATAACAGTTCCTAATTAAGTACACACCCGAAGGTAGTTCCTAACTTAGGTATCTACGGTCGAAACAGCGACTTTCGTCCCGTTTCCGATTCGCAGAGCAATCTCAGCTTGAAGTCAGTATCCTGCTCAAAGCAGATTCTGAACATCAATACATACATTTTATGTACCACACTAAGTATTTAAATCTAATTTCAATACTAGCTGTGAACATAACTAAGACAAACATTTTTAAAGTGAAGCCTTGCCTTTCTTTAATAATTCCTTCGTGTCTGCCATATCCAAATGGTAGTCACTTTGGGATAGGTTCAATTATCCTTTCAATATTTCAGAAACCTTAGGCCAAGCCTTGGGTTTTTAGAATATCGAAACGATGTGCACCTCGTGCTACATGCCCAATTGCAACTTTGACTTTATCTCCCTCTAGAATAGTCAATTAATTCTCCAAGAATTATAAATTGCAATTTTAATACTTCTTAAATCTAAAATTAGATTTATGACAAGTATATTAAATTAAGCATTAAAGTCATCATCACATAAATCTTCCAAAGATTTTATGCTCTACTTATTTTGCTTAATTTTGGGCTTAAGGTATAATAGTTATTTTATCAAATAAAGTAACCTATTATTTATTCCCAATTTGAAAATTAAATCATTTAAATATTTTAATCCCAGATTATATTAAATATCCAACTTTTCAATTTTATCTTGATTACAATAGTCCAACTATTTAATCAACGATAGTGGTACTATATATATTTAATGATTATAATAGTCCAACTATATAATCAATATAATCCAAATTAATTAACCTCAATTACATTGATTACTATAATCCATTATAAATCAACTGTAAACTGAAATTATTTAATTCAAATTATTGATTAATATAATCCAAATATATAATAACAAGTATAATACAGTCCAACTGTTTATTAAAACAACAATTTAAATATTAGTCCCAACTAACATTTAATCTAATGACGAAATAATTTAAATGAGCGCGTATGGCGAGTAATTGAACGAGTATTGCAAATTCAATTCTTGCCTCCCACTATTTTTCGTCGAGCCTCTAACCCTCTGTCGAGTACTCGGGAAACAGTGTTTCCTATGGGCTAGGATCCCGTTAAATATCACACAATCTTGACTTTGGCCAACAAATTGTATGATAATTAACTAGTAGATCTCGAAGATCAATTGGATCTCATCCAACTCCTAGATCCAGTAGGTGGACATCCAAGTCCCAAACATATAGCTTTATATCCCTATACATCGAGTATACCCTAACCTTTCCGTCTGAATCAACTAGGCCTTGGCTTTGGCACAACAAACCTAGTGATCCCAGTCAAGCGCGGACCCATTGACATGGAAGCTCGTAATCAATGTCAATGGACAAGAAGTGGTCCTTGACTTTGGCCAACAAACCACAACTTGGACACGACACCGATATGGAACAAAGCCGCGTGATTCAAAACATCTTCGACGGACAAGGGCTTGACTTTGGCCAACAACCCATGCCAATCTCGGATCTTGAGTAAGAATCACTCAATGGAAGGAAAAACACTTGATATTGAGCGAGGGGTGTTTTTCGCGTGCAAGTTGGCTACCAATTTAATTATCTTGGTTAAGGTCTCATGATCATACACCCTAAACATGCATTCTAAACACATAATAAAGCGCATATGATAAAATAAATGAGATAGCGGATGGATATTTTACACATTGATCCTAGATCAAATCTCTCTCTTTCTCTCTCTCCCAAGCTAGCACATGTATTCTTACCCTGTTACACTACACTTCTAAAGAACCTCATTTACATGGAGGGGAATAGGGAGAAGAGAATACAAAGAAATATGAGATAAGGCTGGACACGCAGGTCCAATTTAATAATCAAATTTATTACAAATTTCTAAAAATCGCCCCACCCGGCTAATATCCATCTGAATATACATTATTCAAACATCACAACCATGTATTCATACAACCATGTTATCAATCAATCAAATCCAATTAATTAATCTTGATAATTAGTGATCATCCAATGTTCAAACAAGTTTGATTTTGTTCGAGTCAAACTCGTATTGCGAACACGTACTCAAGTACGATTTCTATTAATTAAATTAATTACATATTAAAATCCAATTTAATACGTATTTAATTCGAATTATTATTTAATTCCAAATTAAATATTACACTTTATAAAATAAAACCTTACGACTTAAATTCCAAATTTAATCGTTACGGGTCTCAAAGCCCGATTAATATCCAATATTAATTTAATTAAAGTCCAATGGGCTTTTAATTAATTTCTTGAGGCGTGGACTTTTGGTCAACTCGGGTCAAACCCACAACCAAAGTCCAATCCGGGAGATACCCCATAAGCCCATAAATTAATTTAGGCCCATTAGGCCCAATTAAACGTTAAAGGTTCATTAGTCGCATTTGGGCCTTTTGGAAGCGGTTTTGGGCCTAATTGGATCCAACCAATTTTGGCATAAACCAACTTTGTACAACAAAGTCCAATAAACCCAATAACAACTTAAAAGCCCAAATCCAATTTTAAGCCCAATAATTTAACTTCAAAAAAATTCCAAATTTTCCAATTAAATTACCTAAAGTGTATAGCATTATTAATTACCCAAATCAAAGTTTCCAAAACATGAAATTTGTCCAATTAATGATGTTTAACATCAATTAATCATGTCCAACATAATTAAATCAAAATCAAACCCAATTTATACATGCTAAAGTCTCGGCCATAAGGGGAAAAAATGCCCAAATCAAATTCAATCCAATTGAACCCAATCAAACATAAATTCAACATCCCCAAATGATTTCTAAGTCATCCAATGAACAAAAAATCAAAAAACCAAGACATTAGGGCACTTGCCAAATTCGGCCATCACAAGCAAATTGGGGAAAAATTGTTCCAAACACTTTTCATCAAATTGATCTAATCAATCATCAATTAAACAACATTCAAGCATTCTAAATCATCCAATTTCATTAAACATGCTCAAAATCAAGTTTACCCAAATTTGTCATGCCCAAAATTTAGGGAAAAATGGATCCAACCAATTTCATGAAATTGATTATGCACAACATCAATTCAACCTCATTCAAGCATACTATACTAAACAATTTAATCATTTGATGCTCAAATTGAGTTTACCCAAATTAAAGTTTTGGCCAACATTAAGCAAATTGGGGAAAATCAATCCAATTAATTTTTCATCAAATTGATTACATATAACTCTAATTTATTCATATACAAGCATTCTTAAACAAACAATTTGTTAAAATCATGCTTAAATCAAAAAGCCCTAAATTTAGCTCAAGAACCCTAATTCGTTTTATGCAACCAATAGCTCAAGATACCATTGTTGAGTTTCAATCAAGTCCCAATATCATAAATCATGCATAAAAATGAGTGAATACACATCAAAGGAGGTGCGGAATAAACTCACATTGAACGGGTTTTGATGAAATGAAGAACAAGTAGCGTTTTTGCCTCCCTCCAAGCTCGGCAATAGCTTCCTCATGTAGTGGACTGCTCGGTTGGGGGCTGTTTTGAGGCTCCAATAATCGGCCATGAAAGACTCCATGGAAGCTCAAAGCTTCAAGCTTTCCAAGCTCACAAATTCGTTTCCCTATCACCATAATATAACCCATGTGTGTGCTAGCACTACTCTTCTTCATTTGCTTCTCAAAATTTCGGTCAAACCAGAAATTTTGGAGAAGAAATCGGCAGTGAAGCCGTGAATAAGAGGGAGAAGAAAAGAGAGGGAAAAGAAGAAGACCGTATGTCTTGCATGTGAGAGAGAGAAGATAAAGCTTTAATATATATGTTTATTATATTTACCAAGTAAATTAAATAAAACATATATATTACTTTAATTCAAAAGTCAAAAAGTAAAAAGCAAATGTTGCTTTTTCAACTTCTACATCAATCACTCAAATCAAGTGACAACATGTCATATCACTCAAAGTGACATTTGATTTGACGCTTGATGTGACTAGCGATTTGACGCACGATTTGACTTGCGTGCCGCACTCGAATTCGAAATGCGAATGCGCTCGCAAATAATCCCGGGCTCGGGTTCACTAATTCCAAATTAACGAATTTTTCGTCGCGTCGTAATTAAATGATTACGCCTAGCGAAATCACTATTCACGTCGCTAACGAATTAATTCTAAATTAATTCATTCTCCTGAATTAAAATCTAATTTTAATTTCGCGTCGAAATCCAATTTCTAATAATATATCAAATATATTATTTATCGATTAATTCCAAATTAATCGTTCTCTCTCTTTAATTAATATTTTATCCCAGATAAAATATCTCCGTAATTAATCCCAGATTAATTTTCTCTCTCTTCTAATTAATCCTAGATTAATTAAGTGCGAGTTATACATCATCGGTGAATCTTCAGGAAGCGACCCATGAGATCTCCGGATATGTTGGCAGTAAATACGGTCGTCGGATTATCCGAACACGTAAGTACCTCGTACTACGTTTATACCGATTTACAAGACAAGGTTCGCTTCTAGCAAAGCGCCATGCCTACCTAATTCTCCAGAAATATTCTTACAGGATATATAGATCTGTATCAAGCGTAGTATACTGTAGTATTGTGTATATCGGCCCAGTATCAGATAGTCACGTGCTAGGGCTGGGGCTGGATAAGTGTCTGCCCCGTCCGAAGCACATGTCGGATGTCTGGTAACTAGTCTCTATAATCGGATATTCATGACCTGGTCACAATATCCTGATTGGTTGCGCAACACTTAAGAGCACTAATACCATATCCAGCGTGACATCATCTCCAATATGACTTAAGTGATACTTCCGTCTTGACATCACACCCAATACACTACGACTCTCTGATAAACCCAGAAGTGGTGTACGCAGAACCGGTTAAAGCCCTGTACCACCAAGACCAAAGTCTATCGATTATCGTAAGTATTAGCGATGCAAGTCTCAGGTTAAGACTATACACACCTACCTTGATTTCGGCCTCCCATAGACACATAGTCATAATACCAATGGGATTCCGAGGGGTCTATCCAGAGCGAAGCTGTTTCCCGTACCATCGGTGAAACACGACCTCCTATCGCACTTCCATAAGTATCCAATACTTATATATATGAGAACTA
Source organism: Zanthoxylum bungeanum (assembly GCA_019454045.1). Classification (NCBI taxonomy): domain Eukaryota; kingdom Viridiplantae; phylum Streptophyta; class Magnoliopsida; order Sapindales; family Rutaceae; genus Zanthoxylum; species Zanthoxylum bungeanum. The sequence goes on along the minus strand of SKCR01022960.1, from coordinate 111,871 downwards.
TGCCATTGTGCCCTCACAACGCGCACAAGTGCAATACTAGCCTATTCCGCATTATCGATGTCATGTCTCGATAATACTCCGGCTAGGGATATTTAATGATTAATCCTTCGGGGATTGATACTGTCTCATATCATTCTCAATCCAGGAACTAATCATATGGACCTCTCTTCATTTATACATTTATGGTGATCTAATCACAAATGATGAGAGTGCAATTTCCTTGTCACATAGTTAATTTGTACAACAACACCGTGATCTGTACAAATAGTGACGCTATGGGTCATTTTGTCCAACAATTTTAATTAAAGTCCAATGGGCTTTTAATTAATTCTTAAGGCATGGGCTTTGGCCATAATGGGTCAAACCCAAAATGCCAAGGCCCAATAGGAATCACCATATTACCTACAAATTAATTTAGGCCCATTAGGCCCAATTAAATTCTTTAAAGGGCCAAGTGATGTATTTGGACTTTATGGAATTGGTTTTGGGCCCAATTGGATCCAATCCAAAAGTCCAAAACCAAACTTAGTCAAAACAAGCCCATTAAGCCCAAATACACACTTTTAGCCCATTACATAATTAAAGGCTTATTAACATAATTATAATATTCTAAATATCACAATTATTTTAATTAAAGTGTATTAGCCATGATTAATTAATTAAACTCAATATTTCCAAAATACCAATTAACTTAATTAATCATGTTTAATCCATCAATTCATGCTTAACACAAATTGAAGCCAAAACACATCATTTCATGCTCAACACAAATTGAATCGTAAATTCATCATTTCATGCTCAACATGCTCTTTGATTTAACATAAACATTATTGACTTTGATTCTAATCTAATCAAACCAACAATCAACATTTAAACATGCATTTAAACACATCATTTCATATTACAAAAAATCAAAAAACTGCAGTACTATTCACTGTAATTTTCGGCCATGTTAACAAAATTTTAATTTTTGATTGATTTGATTTGTTTCAAATCTAATCATGCATAACTCTAAGTTATCATATTGTAAGCATGCTCAAAGCATCAATTTGAAAGAATCATGTTCAAAACATAAAAGCCCCAAATTTTAGTCTCATGAACCCTAAAATTTTCATGCTTAAAATTGGCTCGGATACCATTGTTAGTGTTCCTAGAACATGCCAAGGATCTAATAAGCATGAAAACATGTTCATAAATTCAAAATAAGTTGCGGAATTACTTACATTGAATGGATTCGAGCTTTTAAAATTTTGAGAAGAAGATCCAAGATGCTTCCTTTGTTGATTCCAAGCTTTGAGTTGAAGATCTCCAAGATCCTTCCTTTGTTGATTCCAAGCTTTTGAAGTTGTTTCCCTATCACCTTTGTTGATTTGTGAAGTGCTAGCTCCTTTGAAATTGCAACAAAATCAAAGTGTAGAGAGGATGGCCATTCACGCCCAAGTTAAGAGAGTTCTAGGGTTTCTTTTTGTTCCATGTGTGTTAGAAGTGTGATGCATACACAAGTGAAGAGAGAGAGAAGAGTTTTAGGTAAAACCAATTTACCCTTTTACCTAAACAGGGTAATTGGGTAAATGGTTTCACCAAAACCATTCCAAGGTAGTTGGATGGTGGGTGGCTTGGCATAAATGCCAACTACCCTCCCAACTACCACATGTGAAGTGGGCCCCACATTTGAATTCAAAATTCAAATGTCTCTACGAATATTTACCGCAGCTCGGTTCCGTTTAATCCGATTAAACGAACTTTCATAGCTAAATAATTAAATCTAATTTAATTAAATAACGATGCCTCGCAAATATAGTACGAATGTCGTCTACGAATTAATTCTAAATTAATTCGCTCGTTCGCATTAAAGTCCAACTTTTATTTCGTAATGAAATTCAATTCATATTAACATATCCGATATATTAATTTTAGCCCATACGAATAAATTAAATAGAAAAATCAAATTTAACTAATAAATTTATTTTACCGATTAATTCCAAATTAATCGCGTTCTCTCTCTTCCGAACACATTTAATCCAAGATTAAATAATACATCAATTAATCCCAGATTAATTTTCTCTCTCTTAATTAATCCCAGATTAATTATCTCTCTTAATTAAATCAATTGTCATCGGTGAATCTTTGGGAAGCGACCCAAGAGATCCCTGGATATGTTGGCAGTAAATACGGTCATCGGATTATCCGAATACGTGCGTACCTCGTACCACGTGCTTACCGATTTACAAGACATGGTTGGCTTCTAGCAAAGCACCGTGCCTACCCAATTCTCCAGAAATATTCTTACTGGAATATATAATCTATGTCAGGCGTAGTATACGTAGTATTGCGTATTGCAATCCAGTATCAGATGTCACGTGCTAGGCCTGGGGCTGGAACTGTGTCTGCCCCGTACGAAGCACATGTCGGATGTCTGGTAACTAGTCTCTATAATCGGATATACATGACCTAGTCATAACATCCCCGATGACTGCAGTACTTAAGAGCACTAGTACCGTATCCTACGTGACATCATCTCCACTATGACTGGAGTGATACTTCCGTCTTGACATCACACCCAATACACTACGATTCTCAATATACCCGGCAGAGGCGTACACAGAACCGGTTAAAGCCCTGGACGACCAAAACTAAAGCATACCGATTGTCGCAAGCATTAGCGGTGCAAGTCTCAGGTTAAGACCAAATACACCTACCCTGATTTTGGACTTCCATAGACACATAGTCATACCACCAATGGAATTACGAGGGGTCTATCCTGAGCGAAGCTATTTTCCGTACCATTGGTAAAACACAACCTCCTATTACACTTGCATGAGTATCATATACCCAAATATATGAGAACTATGCTGTTATGATCTCACATAACAGGCACAAGTGTAATACTAGTCTATTCCGCATTATCGATGTCCAGTCTCGATAATACTACGACTAGGGATATTTAATGATTAATCCTTCGTGGACTGATGTTGTCTCATATCATCTCAATCCAGGAACTAATCATAAGGACCTCCTATCATTTATACATCTAGGTGATCTAATCACAAATGATAAGAGTGCAATCTCCTTGTCACATAGTTAATTTGTACAACAACACCATGATCTGTACAAATAGTGACGCTATGGGTCATAATTGTCCAACATTCCAACCACCACCATCAATCACAAATGACAAGTTGTCACATCACTCAAAGTGACTAGACATCACATCAATTGATTGACTAGTGATTTGACGTTTGATGTGACTTGTGGGCCGCAATTGAATTCGAAATGCGAGTGCGCCCGCAAACACTCCCGGGCTCGGGTTTGCTAATTCTGAATTAAAGAATTTTTCGTTGCGACGTAATTAAATCAAATTTAATTAAATAATTTTGCCTAGCAAAATTACTATTCACGTCGCTAGCGAATTAATTCTCAATTAACTCGTTCGCCCCAATCAAAATCTAATTTTAATTCCGCGTCGAAATCCAATTTCATATAATATATCGAATATATTATTTTATCAATTAATTCCAAATTAATCATTCTCTCTCTTTTAAATAATATTTTATCCCAGATAAAATATCTCCGTAATTAATCCCAGATTAATTTTCTCTCTCTTATAATTAAACACAAATTAATAAAGTGCGAGTCATAGGTCATCGGTGAATCTTCGGGAAGTGACCCATGAGATCCCCGGATATGTTGGCAGTAAATCCGATCGTCGGACTATCCGAACACGTACGTACCTAGTATTACGTTTTAACCGATTTACAAGATATGGTTGGCTTCTAGCAAAGAACCGTGTCTACCCAATTCTCTAGAAATATTCTTATATGAATATGTGATCTATATCAGGCGTAGTATACGTAGTATTGCGTATTTCGATCCAGCATCGGATGTCACGTGCTAGGACTGGGGCTGGAATTGTGTCTGCCCCGAACGGGCACATATCGGATCTCTGGCAACTAGTCTCTATAATCGGATAATCATGACCTAGTCATATTATCCCGATGACTGCAGTACATAAGAGCACCAGTTCCGTATCCTACGTGATCATATTTTCCACTATGACTGGAGTGATACTTCCGTCTTGACATCACACCCAATACACTACGATTCTCAATATACCCAGAAGAGGCGTACACAGAACCTGTTAAAGCCCTGGACGACCAAAACCAAAGTATATTGATTGTCGCAAGTATTAGCGGTGCAAGTCTCAGGTTAAGACCAAATACACCTACCCTGATTCGGACTTCCATAGACACATAACCATACTACCAATGGAATTCCGAAGGGTCTATCCAGAGCGAAGCTGTTCCCGTACCATCGGTAAACACAACCTCCTATTACACTTGCATGAGTATCCTATACCCAAATATATGAGAACTATGTCGTTATGCTCCCACAACGTGCACAAGTGTAATACTAGTCTTTTACGCATTATCGATGTCCAATCTCGATAATACTCTGACTAGGGATATTTAATGATTAAACCTTCGTGGAATGATACTGTCTCATATCATCTCAATCTGGAACTAATCAAATGGACCTTCTATCATTTATACATCTTGGTAATCTAATTACAAATAATAAAAGGACAATTTCCTTTGTCACATAGTTAATTTGTACAACAACATCATGATCTGTACAAATAGTGATACTATGGGTCATAATTGTCCAACAGTCATAACACGGAAAATCAAGTGCGGATCCTTAACACATAAATTCAAGGCAACGAAGGCAAAATTTTAGTTGATCACAATTTGGGAATTGTCGTGAACCACACAAACGATGCTTGCAAATTGGTTTTGCAATGTGGCCCACAATACTCCATTTGTGAAGACCATGATAGTAGCCAAATTAATTGCAATCAATGATCCAAACAATCTAGTGGTAGATCCAATCCTTATCACATGAATTCACGTCAACAAACACATGAATTCATGTGTCACATGAATTCACTCTTATATGTCATAAGAGTGACATAAAATATATACATTTATGAGATAACATTATTCATGTAATGAATTTTTATTTATTGTAAAAAAAATACATTGGCTGTAAATTTTTATGGTTCTTATTTTTATATTATTTATTTTGGGAATGTAAGTCCATAAGACCATTTTGCAAGTGTTGTAAAATTATTTCTTTATGTAATTTTATGTTGTACCCATATTTAATGTAAATGGTGGAACCTTTGCCGTCAACAACATAATAAGGAGGCTTTTTCGCTCAAGTCATTCCATTGAGTAAGATGTAACATCCCCAGTGCGGAGATATTATCGGCAGGTGATGGATCCTCACCACCACCCTGAGCCTCTGACCATTTCTAAACTTCCTTGACTATGTTATTATAACAGACATTTATTAACATATTTCACGAACTAATTAGTGTTGTACAAATAACTTACCATCCTTAAATAAATACATATACCTCATATAAATGACATCATATACCTTTAGACTTGACTCACACCGACATACATGCATTCTATCTGAATGTGAATAAAAAACTTAGCATGACAAAAACCCATACTCTAGTGACTGCAGTAATCTCAATTCCTCGATCAAAGGCTCATGTTCGGCTATGGCTCACCAGATAAAACTACCTGCAAAACAAACTGAGGAGTTGGGGCGGGGGGGGGGGGGGGGGGGGGGGGGGTGTGAACGACCTGGTGAGTGAATACTAAAAATAACAAACCATAAGAAAAAATATCTAAAACAAGTCCATAAATCGTTTTAAATGCATGTATCGCCAAAAACATATCAAGAGTTCAATGCCGAGTTCATTTCCGATGGACGAGACCCTAAACAAGCGCCTCGACGGAAACACAATAATAAATCGTAAAAAAACAAAACATGCAATGAGTGTCAAGAAGGAAACATATCATCAATTCACCGTCTCAGTGGAAACATGTCAATAATTCGAAAAATCATGAAAACATGTAACAAGAGCTGAGAAGGAAACATTTAATCATTATGCATATTCTTTTATCGATTTAAACTTCAAAACAAATAAAACTTCAAAACTTGAAACATTCAAATTATAAGTCAATAAAACATAAAATAAGACATCCACTCACATAGATTGATGATTGTCTAGAAACTCGCTATGAAATTGTTAATGATGTGAGCTTATGTCTGTAACATATAATAAATCGAATTCATTAGATTAGGCATGACAAAAGTAATCCTTAAACATTAATTAGTTTATGGAAATCATGAGATACCAAGTTCACTAAAAATTCAGGGTACTCAGGTCATCTAAGAATTTTACGAACATAGATTCTAAGTAACGGAAGTGCGGTAGCGAAATTTCAAATTCTGCCTAGTCGTTAAAATCTCATGCTCAAAGGTTAATTTCGAAAATTCACTACAATTAATTGGAATAGAATCAAGGGCTAAAATTTTAATAGAATGGACCACAGTGTGTCTAGTTGATGTCGGTTTTTATAGATATCAGTTTCGATTATGGAAACTGAAGCTCTAAATCGAAATTCATGGGCTGTTCAGAAACAAAATTGGGTGTAGTCACAGTAGGTCACCCAAATTCAAAAATTCGGTTTGACATCTTTCTAAGCCCAAAAATTCTGATTTTTGGATATATTACTCTGAAATGTGTCTAGGTTACTCAAAATTTTAAGGTTCGTCAATCTGACATCTAAAACTCAAGTTATTGCCTATTTGATTACGACCTGTCCAGAATGTGAGTGCTACAATAAAATTTCTGCCAACATTTACACTTACTGCCCTATCTAACCCATTTGGTCCAGCCATTATTAGCATACATTTTTACTCTGTAATTACAAAAGATCATGTTTAAAAACACAACAAAACTCGCCTCCAGCTGTTGAATTCAACTCCAAATCAAACTACTATCTCAATTCATTCCACTACACAATAACATCCTCATTATTTCTAATACCTTCTAACACTTTATTCTTATTGTAGGCACTGCATTTTTACACATAAGTCCCTATGATGAGTCTCATTTTGGAGACACTACCTTTTAAGTCACGGAGATCACGGAAAACGGACATCGGAAGGGGGAATTCAGAATAAACAAGTTCACTGTCTTCGTTGGTGCTGCGTTCGTTACTTCGTTCGAACGTCAGGCAGATTGCGGACGTTCGTGCCACGTTCGAGGAGGAGTTCGAATGGTGTCGGTAATTCTGGTTTTGCTGCTAGCCTCACATCAAGCCCAATTCGCCCAAGCCTTGGCCCACACGCTCAAGCCCACTTAAAACACATATTTAACACATGGTGAAATCAAAACAAATCTAAAAATCACATACCAAATTAAAAATATAATCATACCAAGTTAAAATCAATCAACCAATATATTATTCCCAAACTTAAAATATTGCATGCCTAATCAACATAAACTAAATATTCAACCTTCCCTATCTAGCCAAGATTTGTCCCCCTTCAATCTTTGACTTCCCTTATCCAACACCAAATCAAATCCCTTTCCTTGTCAAGCCTAACCCTTTGCCTATAAAAAGAACCATTCACCAACCTTCTCAACCCTAGCTAGCTCATACAGATAAGATACACACAACTCACGGCAATAACAAGAAGAAAAACAGAAATAATCCCCTTCATCTCCCCCACTCCACAACCGAAAACAGCAGCCCCTACACCTCCTAAAACAGCACATACAGCAGCCCTAAACACACACATAAAACAGCCCCCGAACCACACCATAACATCACCGAAAATCACACCCAAAACAGTACCCAAAACATCCCAAAAACAGTAACTAAAATACAGCATCAAAACAGTAGCAGCGGCAGCGAATCGGAGTCAAAACAGCAGCAAAAGACGGAGGACGACGACCCAAAACAGTAAGACAACGAACGAGAGCAGTGAACCAGTGAACTGGAAGAGTTACGGAGCTTTACCCCTTCCGATCTTCGTGAAACGCGAGTCCGAGAGACGACTTAAAAGGTTAGACCTGATGGCACTTTTTCATTAGTTTATATTCGTTTCTTTTATTATTGAATTTTATTCGCATGAGAGTCGTTTATGGATGCATGTTGTGGCTTGAATGAAATGGAAGAGTGTCGTCTCTTGTGGTATATAGGATGGAAACCCAGACGTAAATTCCGTAGCCGAATCCGAATGGACGGTAGTGCAGTCTGTACTTGGGATACAACTCCACGTACCACTTGAGTAAACGGCACCTTCTCTTGTTTTGTGTTGCTTTGGTTTATCTATTTCTTGTCACTTAAATTCTGTATGTCGCTTATTTGTGTATGATATAATCGAGTGCATGGGCTCAGTAAGTGCGATGAAAGGTCCCCTAATCGGAAGGGTTAAAATCCTTCACCACGATGCTTTGCCGCGCCGGTTGATGTGTGTTCGGTTGGATGCAAGACACGTTCAATCGGACATACTTAGCTGAATATGATTGTCTTTATGTTTGTATGCATGATGTGATGTGACGCGCATGGGCTTAGTATGTTGGTCTAAAGGTCCTCTCTTTGAGAGATCAAGAGCCCCAAAAGGCCACATTTACGGCAGTACTTCGCCGCGCCCCTTTATTTTGTTGTTTATGTATTTCGTCCCATTTCATGCATCAGGTCTGTTCCCGTTCGAACGCGTTTACGAACACAACTCGAACGCGCATGCATTTTGCCTTATCATGCATCAGGTCTCATTTCCGTTCGAACGCGTTCACGAACGCCATACGAACGTGAGCATTCTGTTTCATTTCCGTTCGAACGCGTTATCAAACGCCATACGAACGCGAGCATTCTGTTTCATTTCCGTTCGAACGCGTTATCAAACGCCATACGAATGCGAACCTTCTGTTTACCGTTCGAACTCGTTTACGAACGCTACACGAACATGCACACACTGAACTGAGTCTGTCTTATCATATTCATGCATAATTGCCTCTTGGTTGATCTTTCTTGTGTTATATAGCCAACCGTATTATTCGTATTCCTGCATTTATCCATTCTATGTGTTCTTGGGATTGTATTCAAGCATGATTAGGCTGTTAGCATGTTATTTGGTTAATAGGTTCATGAGATAGTACTCAAGCATGATTAGGTTGTTCTTATTTTTCCATATCATAGGATTGAAATATGTTCATGAGATTTCCATGTGATGTTTCATGTTGTGATGAACTTGTTGATGTATGCATATGAATTTAGAAGCATGATATTTTTGGAAATAAATGTTATTTAAGCCTGGTTAAATTATTACATAAATCCTTTTATTACAAGTGACATAAGTAAGGACCATTCCGAACCCAACGGTTTGAGGTTTTCCCTTGCGAGGGGTGAGTGCGGCCTTAAATCTCATTTTCCCGATTCACACCGGGTGGCGACTCCATTACTCTCCGGTTTAGTCCCCCGTGGCTACTCCGTACTCCCAACTAGGCCGCGAGCCTAGGACAAAAAAGCGTCGCCCAGGTAGCTGTGTTCCCACACTTATATTCAGCGTACCCATAATCAAAATCCAAATTTATAAATTGATAGATGAGATTATACTTACCTTAATCAACTTGGTTACTTCCTAGAGCTAGGACTCGCTCACTTGATGCTTGATTCATTTGCATCCCTTAGCTCTTCCTCTCTCTACTCACGACATGGAGGAAAATTTTAAACTTTATTTGCTTCTTCACTCACGGCAGGAAGAGAGTTTCCATCTCTTATTCTTCCCTCTTTTTTTTTTTTCTCGGCAGAGGCTTTGTTCTTGCTTCTCATCCATGGGGAAAGAGAGTTTTTTTTTTTAATTGGCTTATTGTTTATTTTCTTTTCATTTATTAACTAACTCATGAACTTAGTAGAAATTTCTAGATAATGTAGGTCGGCCGGCCAAATACAATGATAATGGTCCTTGATACAACAAAATCCATCTTGACTTCCTCTCCTCCTGACTTCGGCAATATGCTTCTTTTTTTTTTTGCGAACTACTATAGAACAGCCAGAAAGAATCATATTTTTTTCTAGGTTCGATTTTAAATTTGAGAAAATATTTAACATGAAAGTTTTAGATATTCTTCTTAGCTTTTCGGCGATATAAAATCCCCAGAAATCAGAGATCGTTTGAAAAACTTATGGCCGAATTTCTATAGGTTGTCCGGTATGGAATAGAAAAATAATTTCGTATTGGAACTGCAAATGATTTATTGAATTTCTGGAAAAATAATTTCGCAAGTTCATACACACTCAAGCATGGTTTATATCACATATTATTTCATCTACAATGAAGTGGTCGTAGGAAGTTATGCTGAAATTTTCGGGCTGTTACATTCGTTTCCTCTTAAATAAGATTCGTCCTCGAATCCCATTTTAGGTTGATCTCTGAAATTTTCTTAGACCTGAATAGCCTACCCTGACATACTCAGATCTATATGTTGTTTCATACCCTGCCAACCTCCAACTGACTGTGTTCTGATCTCCAAGTCTACTTTATTATCTATCTCATGCTACATCCTTACGGTATTCCATAAGCTGTCATTCTAAGATTTAAATGCTGGAACTTGTCTGTCATGACTTGAAAGTCATAACTGGGGCTGTGGTTGATCAAAATTCATGTAATATGATTTGGAAGTTCGAAAGGAAACTTGTAACGTGGGTTGGAGCATGGATCCATAGTACGGATCTGGGCAGATTTATATTTATCCGTGTGAATCTGTATCCTGCTGTAAGCCATTCTGTATCATCCAGATTCAACTAGACTTGACAATTAAGTATTCAATCAAGCTGACTAGTAAGCATACCTTATTCTTCGTCTTACCTTAACTCAGCATTATCCATGATACGTCTTACCATGCTTGTATAATACGTGGGCTATACAGAATAGCTTCTTCCTTGGGTTCTTGATTGTATCGTCTTTAATCTATGAGACTTTCTGTTATGTATTCTATAACTACCACTAGTGTTATTTTCTTCACAACCCAAGAATAAAGGAATCTCCTTTCTGGACCTTTCAATTATGCCCGAACTTATCTGACTCAGCTGTCTGTGTGAATTGTCAGTTCTAGACCTGGTGTTGTATTCAAGGCCTACTGTTCCATCCATTCATGTTCCTATTTGTTGAAACACTTATGTCTACCGACTAGAACAAAGCATACTTGAGAGTTTTCCAATAACTATATGTGCTCATATACTGACAAGTGTCTTTCTACTATCTTCTTCCGCATGAGTAACATCTTATGTATTCGGTTAATGGCAATTATCCCTCTACCTATTTCTGAATTTATCGTACAAACACTCATTATTTCTTCTATGATATAATACGTTATGATTATCTAAAACCACTACCCAAGCTTCGATATAAATCACGAACCTCAATTAAGAACCCATGCTTAAAGTATTATATGCAGCATCACTATCTTGTTTCGTACTGTCCTATATACTAAGCTACTAAATATATAACTCTGAACATAAAATGATACGCGGACTAGATCGATTTACCTACCGTTTCTTTATTGGAATCATATTTCTTAGAAGTCTCGAGTTGAATCTTGTTTTATTTCTTCTTAGGGTTATTAAGGCCATAAATGTTTCCTCTTGCTAACCTCTTTCTCCCTATTTTTTTTATGTTCAACAAATATGGCACTCATTTCACCATCTTGTTGTATCTCTCTTTCTTGGTTTCCTATCCAAATGCGATTCCTAATATCATTCGATAATAGAATATAAATCTTTTTAACAATAAGTGTTTCAATTCCAAAGTTGGTAGTATAAACCTCATATCCCGCTATCTTCAAAGTCCGTCATTGTCTACAACTATTAGATAAACCCACTCATTACCTCATTTTTTGGAGAAATGACTACCTAAATATCTATGCTTTCAAAGACTTCATTACTCAGAATGTGTCTTCGATTCGCACTCAGTCCTACACGATCATTTATCTATCTTACCTCAGCTTCTACTTCATGAACCACGTTATTTCCATTTATAAAAGTTAGCTTCTTCTTATTCATGTCATTGATAATGTCTCATATTAACTGAATAACTTCTCAACTTAATACTTCATTTGATTTAGTTCTTTTAAAGTAAAAGAAGTCTTTATCAAGTGTTTTTTTTTTATTTTATAATCCACCTATGGTATCTCACTGTCCTAAAATATCACTGACTATGTCATACACAATCGGTCACTACTTATCTTATACTATCTCAATCTTTGGGAATATACATTGTCCCTCATTTAATATTGTATGCCAGAAACCTCTCCGATGATACCTAGAATCTTCCTTCGAAAACATGGTTCAGAACTCGAAAATATTCCATATGCCCTTATTCATTGCGAAGGTAGGACAAGGCATTCATGGTGGTTATAATTCGACCGATCCTAGAAAGGCATGGTTATAATGTTCATCTTATTCTCGAAGTCTGTGGGTATTTTTCTATATCAAGGATAGTAGCAATAATTTGTGTCGTTCTTACCTGATCACGAAGCGTCGTTTCCAGAGTGTCCTTGATCTTCGTACCAAATTGGAACTATCCAGATCTATATATAATCTCAAAAGAAGTTTATTACTCTTTATGCATCTAATCGAACCTGTTCTTAGTACTTGACGATGGTTATTCTTTTTTGGTGGTGTCCGTATCGAATTCTGTTATCGAATGGTCTCATCACTCTCTTTTCCTAACAATGTCAGAAGATTTCATAGAGATACATTGGGATACATAAGGGCTTGTTGCTATTTCATTTTTTTGAATGATTCATTAAATTGATATACCTATGACTAAGTCTACACAGATTTTGTAACGATCGGTAGTTTTTACTACTCTATACAGTGGTAGTGTTACGTACGGGACGAAGGCACATAAAATAAAATATGTTGAGACTCAAATATACTCATGGAATGACAGTGGGGACAATCAGAAAATTCCTCAAAGTCCAGGGACGAGACTGTACAATGTTCCCCTTTGGACAGCCGTGGTATTTGGGGCGTAACTTTCTCATACGAAGTCCGATATTTATGAACTTTATATCGTCGGAAAGCTGAGATCGAGATCTAACCCTTTCGCGTTGAACATTTCCCAAATTTGGACTATAAGCTGGTAAAAATCACAAGCCAAAATTCAGATGAATAGTGATTTCGGGGTCAAATAGAAAATTCTCAAACCTTCTATATATTTCCACACTTTTCTCCATATTTCCAAAAATAAAAAAGGCCCTAGTATATAAGAGCACACTATTCACAAATACCCAAGAAGAATAAGAAGAAGAATAATAATAATAAGAAAAAAAATGATGATGATGATGATGAGGGAGGAGGAGGAGGAGAGGAGGAGGAGAGGAGGAGGAAGAAAGAGAGGAGGAGAGGTTCTTAGTTTTTTCCGATGAAGGATAAGGGAGGAAGACAGGAAGACGAAGAAGACTGACGGATTCTGCCTGATACTCACAGGATATCATGAGCATCAGTCCACACCCAACGAATATGAGGAGGTCTGATCTAAATAGATCGGTGATGTGACTGCAATCAAAGTGTGGAGGATATCTCATATATCCACAGTGGTATCTCAAGTCGAAGGACCACTATGCTACTCAACTCGAGAAGATTCATATTGACGTTGGTGTACCATCTATTAGTGTAGGCACTGCATTTTTGCACATAAGTCCCTATGATGAGTCTCATTTGGAGACACTACCTTTTAAGTCACGGAGGTCACGGAAAACGGACATCGGAAGGGGAAATTCAGAATAAACAAGGTTCACTGTTTTCGTTCGTGCTGCGTTCGTGTATACGTTCGAACTCCAAACAGATTGCAGGCGTTCGTGCCGCGTCCGAGGAGGCGTTCAAACGGTGTCGATAATTCTGGTTTTGCTGCTAGCCTCACATTAAGCCCAATTCGCCCAAGCCTTGGCCCACACGCCCAAGCCCACTTAAAACACATATTTAACACATGGTGAAATCAAAACAAATCTAAAAATCACATACCAAATTAAAAAGATGTCATGCCTAATTAAAATCAATCATAACCAATTAAAAATATTGACTTCCTAATCTAACAAATTGTATTCCTAAACCAAGACAATCAAATATTCAACCTTCCTAATCTAAGCCAATCTTGTCTCCATCAAATCCATTGCTTTCCTTGTCTAACACCAAATCATATCTCTCTTTAATGCCAAAATCTCTTCCTTGTGAGATAAGGTAGAGCCCTAGCCATTCTCTATATAAACAACCCATAACCAAGACATGCATCATCTAGCTCATACAGATAACTCACACAAAAATCACAACACAAAGAGCCTTAGCCACTCACGGTAATAGTAATAAGAAGAACATAAACAATTCCCTTCATCTCCTCCACTCCATAACCGAAAACAGCACCCCCCCTAAACCTCTACCCATCACCGAAAATCTCCCACATACAGCAGCTCTCCATCACCGAAAATATACCTCCAAACAGCAGCCCAAACACACCCCAAACAGCCCTTGAAACACGCCTGGACAGCAGCCTAAACCACTCCCAAAACAGTCCCTAAAATCCCTTAAAATAGTAACATAAACTGCACTTATAACCCTTGAAATAACCACACAAAACTACACTAAAAAACCACGAAAAAACACTCGAAACAGTTCGTTGAAACGTCAAAACAGGTGACCTGAACAGTGAGTAGCAAAGCAGAGACCGAACAGCAGCAGAACGGAGACCGAACAGCAGCAAAACGGAGACCAGACGGCGAGCAAAGCAGCAAAACAGTGAGCTAAGACGCTGAACCAGTGAACCGGAAGAATAAGGAGCTTTTACCCCTTCCGATCTCCGCGAAACGCAAGTCCGAAGACGACTTAAAAGGTTAGACCTGAGGGTACTTTCCACACTCATCTTTATTCGATTTTTGTTATTTATTTTGACTATATTTCAATTATTTGTTGAATCTTGTGTGTGTATGATGCGTGTTGTGGGTATTGGATGAATGAAAGAGTGTCGTCTCTTGTGGTATATAGGATGGAAACCCAGACGTAAATTCCGTAGCCGAATCCGAATGGACGGTAGTGCGGTCTGTACTTGGGATACAACTCCACGTACCGCTTGAGTAAACGGCACATTCTTTTGTTTCATGTTGCTTTGATTTATTTATTTATTTTTCGTCACTTGAATTCTGCATGTTGCTTATTTATGTATGATTCAATCGAGCGCATGGGCTTAGTAAGTGGAATGAAAGATCCCCTATGGGGAGGGGCTTAAAGCCCTTTACCACGATGTTTCGTCGCGCCGGTTGATGTGTGTTCGGTTGAATGCAAGATACGTTCAATCGGGCATACTACGTTTGATATTATTGCTTTTAATTCTTTGTTTGCATGATTCCATCGAGCGCATGGGCTTAGTAAGTGGAATGAAAGATCCCCTATGGGGAGGGGTTTAAAGCCTTTTACCACGATGCTTCGCCGCGCCGGTTGATGTGTGTTCGGTTGAATGCAAGATACGTTCAATCGGGCATACTACGTTTGATATTATTGCTTTTAATTCTTTGTTTGCATGATTCCATCGAGCGAATGGGCTTAGTCAGTGCAATGAAAGATCCCCTATGGGGAGGGGTTAAAGCCCTTTACCACGATGCTTTGCCGCGCCGGTTGATGTGTGTTCGGTTGAATGTAAGATACGTTTGATCGGATATACTGAGCTTGACATTGTTGTCTTTATTCTTTGTGTTGCTTGCATCGGGTCTGGTTCCGTTCGAATGCGTTCTCGAACGCTACACGAACGCGAACCTTCTGTTTACCGTTCGAACGCGTTCTCGAACGCTACGCGAACGCACACGCACTTCCTAACTCTCATCATGCATCAGGTCTGGTTCCGTTCGAACGCGTTCTCGAACGCTATACGAACGCGAACCTTCTGTTTACCGTTTGAACGCGTTTTCAAACGCTACGCGAACACGCACCCACTAAACTGAGTCCTTTTCATCAGATTTCATACATAGTTTTCCTAGTAGCTATCCCCACATGTATGAATACAATGTGTTTAATGTATTACAATTCATATGCCTATGTCATGATAACATTTGAGTATTATTTCTTGTGGTATATCGGATGGAAACCCAGACATAAATTCCGTAGCCGATTCCGAATGGACGGTAGTACAGTCTGTACTTGGGATACAATTCCACGTACCACTTGAGAAGGTACTCACATGTGTGCTCGTGTGGTTAGTATGTGTGCTTGTGTTTTCTTGAATATAATATGCCAGTGAAGTTGTATGTTTGTCGCTCCTTTGATGTACTTTCAAGCATGTAATCTTAGATGTGAAATATATGTAAACTTAGGTGTAATTTTTATTTTGTACATGTGAATTTAGAAGCATGATACTCTTGGAAATAAGTGCTACTTAAGCCTGATTAAATTATTACATAAATCCTTTCATTACAAGTGGCATAAGTAAGGGACCATTCCGAACCCAACGGTTTGAGGTCTTCCCTTGCGAGGGGTGAGTGCGGCCTTAAATCTCATTTTCCCGGTTCATACCGGGTGGCGACTCCATTATTCTCCGGTTTAGTCCCCCGTGGCTACTCCGTACTCCCGACCGGGCCGCGAGCCCGGGACAGCATGCATCGCCCAGTTCCTGTGTTCCCACAGTCTGGCGACTCCACTGGGGATAGAGAATCGGCCCCGAAATATTGTCTTGTAATGTTTGGATTTATGTTCTAATTGACCGTGTCTATAGTGGATGAAATGGGGGTTTAATCAAAGGCATTTTGAGGCTAGGTAATGGTTTGGTGTCTTCATTCACTCACTACCTTTCTAGAAGGAAAAGCTATGAAGGCACCTAGATAGCCATCTGCTCGTAGCCTATTGTGATGGACTAATTTGGAGGACTCGTTGTTTATTCCTGACACCAAGCGATAAGAACCAAAGAGGCTTGGGTATTTAAGTGAGCCTCGCTCCACCTTCCCACTGGGGAATCTACAATGGGAAATCCATTTGACAGTCCCTCAAACACCATAGCTCATTGGCACGTACCTTAGTGTATAAAAAAGGGTGCGCTCACTTGGTTGCTCGAACCTTTGATTGGGGAGACCTAGTTGTGGGCCATCCTTCGCCGATGAGAGCCTTTGTCTACGCTCTTGTGAACCCACCCATAGACTGGGATTGTATGGTTAAAGTAACAATTATTTCCTTGAGTATGTGCTTGTGGGCCATCCTCATTTGGACGCAATTGGACCATTGTCAGAAATGCGGACTTGCTGGGCCATTTAAACTGGGGCGAGTTCGTACCTTATGACCATTGGACCCAAAGCTTCTGAAATGTTGATGGGCCATTCTGTAGAAATTATTACGTTATGTTTGCATTAGTTTGCATTATCTTTCTTCTATGCTTGTGTTTGGGAACATCGTCGTTTGGATCCATTTGGACCATTTGTCATGGGATATGGGCTTGTTGGGCCATTTAAACTGTGACAAGAACGTACCTTATGACGATTGGGCCAAAGGCTTCTAAATGTTGATGGGCCATTTTGTGTTTGTGTTCGGAACATTACCATTTGGATTTAGTTGGGCTCCTTGCCATGAGATGTGAACTCGTTGGGCCATTTAAACTGGGACGAGTTCACTCCTATGACAGTTAGCCCAAAAGCTTCTAAGATGATAACGGACCGATTTGTTTGAAAATTTTAGTTGATTTAGTATGTTATATATGTTACATGCATCTCATGCACCTCATGCATACATACATCATGTTAACCCTTGTGTTCTGAAAGCCATCATAGATTCCCGTTGGGTTAGGGAAAAGGGAAGACTCACCAAAATACTGGGAACGGACATGAGTGAATCAGATATTGAGGTATCCCGTATGGATCAGTTGGAAAACGGTCTCGCCAAGGTCACTGAACAGTTGCAAGCCTTGACTACTGCCATGACAAATATGGCTGTGCCCCGTGCTGGGGGAAATTCTGAGAATGTAAGGCGCGATGAGCCTTCGAATGGGTTGGGGGATGATATCCCCACTTTTGATGATGACATGGCAGAGTATGCAACAGGCAAAGTGATTGGGTCTCAGGCAGAATTTCAGAAGCTTCGGGATCAGGTTGAAACAGTTACCCGCAAAATGAAGGGTAAACATGAAGAGTTGTTAGATTATGGGGCAATGACCTTTAGAGAACAGCTGCCAGCTCAGTTTAAAATGCCGGACATGGCCAAGTTTAATGGGAATGGAGACCCAAGAGTCCATCTGCAGCAATATGTCTCAGTCATGAGTTCAGTGGGCCTATCACAGCGCCAAGTCCAAAAGATGTTTGGGATGTCACTCGAGGGGGCACCTGTGGTTTGGTATCATAGCCTTGAGAAGAAGGTTAATGAAGATTGGAGGGAACTAGCTGATGCTTTTCTAAAGCAGTATGTTACAGACTTGGAGATTGATTTGTCACTCCGAGATTTGGAGAACACTAAGCAGAAGCCGGAGGAGAGCTTCAAAGAGTATGTAGACCGCTGGAGAGGTCAACTTTTGAAAATACAGACTCGGCCTTCAGAGAAGGACCAGATTAAGATGATTATCAAGGGTACTAAGCCCTCAATTTATGGCAAACTGAGGAGGATGACCTCCATGATTGTGGATTTCCGACAGTTGAGAGAGACTGTTATGGATATTGAAGAAGGGGAGGCTGAAAACAGAAAGTTTTATGGCCAGAATAAAAGAACTTTTGGGGGGCATTCTGAGACCAAGCCCACTACGGCCGAGGTCGCTACCGTCAGAAATAGGCGATTCTCCAATCTTGGTAGACCTATGTCAAAGGTGTTCGAAAAGCTAAAGGCGCAAAGACTTCTGAAACCCTTAGAGGCTAAACCAATTCCAAACCCTGTACCACCTAACCTTGACCTAAGCCTATATTGTCACTTCCATCGGAGAAGGGGTCACGAAACTGATAGCTGCACCCGCCTTAGGCACGAGATCCAAAACCTCATTGACTCCCATAAAATACCTGACCCAGAAAGAGAACAACCCAACGCACACAGAAATCCCCTACCCAACTACATGATCAACTCTGGCCTACCCGAAACCCTTGTCCTCCAAACTCTCAACCACTCAGCTTCATTCATAGGAATAGGGGATGACAACGGTGGAGAACCATAGGCCAATGAAGAAGGCAATGCTGCGAATGATGAAGTTATTCCTCCTAGTTTATTTGATCCTGCATTTTTAATAAAGACATTGATGTTGTCTCTTCGTTCGAACCTCTTCTTAATAATAATAAAGACGTTTGTTTTGCTTACTTGCCTGAATCTCTTCCTTTCAACCGGCAACATGAGTATATTTGAGAAAAGCATTCAACCTTGGTACTATGAAATTCAGTGATGTTTAGAACACGGGGAATTCCCGAAAGCAGCAAGCAGAAAAGATATGGTGATCATTCAGAAATTGAGAAATGGGGCAGTGAGACTATCAGACTTGGAAGGGAATGAGTTCACCGAGCCGATTAAAGTGGAAAGGTTGAAGCAGTACTTTGCCTGAGGAGGAATTGGCGGAAGACCTAACCCAACGGAATAGGAAACACATTCATGCATACATGCATACACGTCATATACATGCAATCTTTGTCTTGTTTTGTATTCACAGGTTTCAAAGAAGAAAAAGAGAAAGCGGCAAAGACAAGCCAAACAGAAGCAGCAACAGTAAAATATCGTCAGTTTCAGAAATGAATCAGTTTCAGTCTGGGGGCGAGGCCCATATCAGTTTCAGTTTGGGGATGAGTCCTAGGGTTGAGGCCCATATCAGTTTCAGTTTGGGGATGAGTCCCAGGGTTGAGGCACATATCAGTTTCAGTTTGGGGATGAGTCCCAGGGTCAAGGCCAACATCGTCAGAGTTTTGGAATGAATCCCAGGATCGAGGCCCATATCAGCAGTTTAAGAATGAAGAAGCCGAGAATGGCACTCCGAGAATGGAGCACATTTCGAGAATTAACAATCCGAGAATGGAGCAAAATCCGAGAATGGAGCGGAGTTCAAGAATGAACAAGCCGATAATAGCAATCAGAGTTTGAGAATGAACACTCCGAGAATGGAGACATCAGAGCGGTTTCTGCTGGGTATGGCATTCTGGGGTGAGGCCCACATTGATCCAACATCAGTTTCTGCCAAGTATGGCATTTTGGGGGCGAGGCCCACATCAGATTAGATTAGTTTGCCAGGTACGGCACTCCGGGTATGGAGACATCAGATCAGCCAGATATGGCACTCCTGGTATAGAGATATCAGATCAGTTTGCCAGGTACGACACTCCGGGTATGGAGACATCAGATCAGCCAGATACGGCACTCCGGGTATGGAGATATCAGATCAGTTTGCCAGGTATGGCACTCCGGGTATGGAGATATCAGATCAGTTTGCCAGGTACGACACTCTGGGAATGGAGACATCAGAGCGGTTTCTGCCGAGTATGGCATTCTGGGGACGAGGCCCATATTACACCAGATCAGTTTCTGCCGGGTATGGCATTCTGGGGGCGGGCCCCACATTACATCAGAACAGTTCAGCCGAGAATGGCACTCCGAGAATGGAGATTAGGTCCGGGAATGGACAGCTCGGGAATAAGCACGCCGAGAATGGCACTCCGGGAATGGAGATCGGCTCGGGAAAGGACCACAACACGGCAACGGTTCGGAAATGGACCACTCTCATACCAGCAACGGTTCGGAAATGGACTATCTCTCATCTGCAACGGTTCGGAAATGGACCACTCTCATATCAATCCCGATTCGGAAATGGACCATTATCTCATCTCGCCGAAAATGGCACTCCGAAAATGGAGCACGGTTCGGAAATGGACCATTATCACATCTCGCCGAAAAGGGCACTCCGAAAATGGAGCACGGTTCGAAATGGACCATCATCTCATCTCGCTGAAAATGGCACTCTGAAAATGGAGCACGGTTCGGAAATGGACCAAGGAAGGCCTAACCCATCAGAATATGATACATATACATGCATACATGCATACATATCACATACATTCGATGTTTGTTTTGTGTTCGCAGGTTTGTAGCGGCAAAGACCATCTCATCAAATAACGGTTCAAAAATGAGCCACATTCTCGCACAGCACGGTTCGGAAATGGACCGCTACCACAACAGATGCCGAAAATGGCGCTCCAAAATGGAGCACACACAGCAAACGCCGAAAATGGCACTCCAAAAATGGAGCACCCACAATAGACGCCGAAAATGGCACTCCAAAATGGAGCACTCACAACAGATGCCGAAAATGGCGTTCCAAAATGGAGCACACAAAGCAAAGGCCGAAAATGGCGTTCCAAAATGGAACACACACAGCAAATGCCGGAAATGGCGCTCCAAAATGGAGCACACACACAAAAGATGCCGAAAATGGCGCTCTAAAAATGGAGCACGGTTCGGGAATGAACCAGGGGTCGCAGCACCTCACCACCAAATCAACTCAACTCAACACATGGTAAGTCAAGTGGCAGCTGGCGAGCCAGGTAAGTGAAAATGCATTGCATAACTTTGATAGGATTGTCACTGTTACACATTACACAAGTCCCATCAAAGTGGGGGCGACTGTAGGCACTGCATTTTTGCACATAAGTCCCTATGATGAGTCTCATTTGGAGACACTACCTTTTAAGTCACGGAGGTCACGGAAAACAGACATCGGAAGGGGAAATTTAGAATAAACAAGGTTCACTGTTTTCGTTCGTGCTGCGTTCGTGTATAAGTTCGAACTCCAAACAGATTGCGGGCGTTCGTGCCGCGTCCGAGGAGGCGTTCGAACGGTGTTGGTAATTCTGGTTTTGCTGCTAGCCTCACATTAAGCCCAATTCGCCCAAGCCTTGGCCCACACGCCCAAGACCACTTAAAACACATATTTAACACATGGTGAAATCAAAACAAATCTAAAAATCACATACCAAATTAAAAAGATGTCATGCCTAATTAAAATCAATCATAACCAATTAAAAATATTGACTTCCTAATCTAACAAATTGTATTCCTAAACCAAGACAATCAAATATTCAACCTTCCTAATCTAAGCCAATCTTGTCTCCATCAAATCCATTACTTTCCTTGTCTAACACCAAATCATATCTCTCTTTAATGCCAAAATCCCTTCCTTGTGAGACAAAGTAGAGCCCTAGCCATTCTCTATATAAACAATCATTAACCAAGACATGCATCCTCTAGCTCATACAGATAACTCGCACAAAAATCACAACACAAAGAGCCTTAGCCACTCACGGCAATAGCAACAAGAAGAACATAAAAAATTCCCTTCATCTCCTCCACTCCATAACCGAAAACAGCACCCCCCTCTAAACCTCTACCCATCACCAAAATCTCCCACATACAGCAGCCCTCCATTACCGAAAATATACCTCCAAACAGCAGCCCAAACACACCCCAAACAGCCCTTGAAACACGCCTGGACAGCAGCCTAAACCACTCCCAAACCAGTCTCTAAAATCCCTTAAAATAGTAACATAAACTGCACTTATAACCCTTGAAATAACCACACAAAACTACACTAAAAACCACGAAAAAACACTCGAAACAGTTCGTTGAAACGTCAAAACAAGTGACCTGAACAGTGAGTAGCAAAGCAGAGACCGAACAGCAGCAGAACGGAGACCGAACAGCAGCAAAACGGAGACCAGACGGCGAGCAAAGCAGCAAAACAGTGAGCTAAGACGCTGAACCAGTGAACCGGAAGAATAAGGAGCTTTTACCCCTTCCGATCTCCGCGAAACGCAAGTCCGAAGACGACTTAAAAGGTTAGACCTGAGGGTACTTTCCATACTCATCTTTATTCGATTTTTGTTATTTATTTTGACTGTATTTCAATATTTTGTTGAATCTTGTGTGTGTATGATGCGTGTTGTGGGTATTGGATGAATGAAAGAGTGTCGTCTCTTGTGGTATATAGGATGGAAACCCAGACGTAAATTCCGTAGCCGAATCCGAATGGACGGTAGTGCGGTCTGTACTTGGGATACAACTCCACGTACCGCTTGAGTAAACGGCACCTTCTTTTGTTTCATGTTGCTTTGATTTATTTATTTATTTTTCGTCACTTGAATTCTGCATGTTGCTTATTTATGTATGATTCAATCGAGCGCATAGGCTTAGTAAGTGGAATGAAAGATCCCATATGGGGATGGGCTTAAAGCCCTTTACCACGATGCTTCGCCGCGCCGGTTGATGTGTGTTCGGTTGAATGCAAGATACGTTCAATCGGGCATACTATGTTTGATATTATTGCTTTTAATTCTTTGTTTGCATGATTCCATCAAGCGCATGGGCTTAGTAAGTGGAATGAAAGATCCCCTATGGGGAAGGGTTTAAAGCCCTTTACCACGATGCTTCGCCGCGCCGGTTGATGTGTGTTCGGTTGAATGCAAGATACGTTCAATCGGGCATACTACGTTTGATATTATTGCTTTTAATTCTTTGTTTGCATGATTCCATCGAGCGCATGGGCTTAGTAAGTGCAATGAAAGATCCCCTATGGGGAGGGGTTAAAGCCCTTTACCACGATGCTTTGTCGCGCCGGTTGATGTGTGTTCGTTTGAATGTAAGATACGTTTGATCGGACATACTGAGCTTGACATTGTTGTCTTTATTCTTTGTGTTGCATGCATCGGGTCTGGTTCCGTTCGAACGCGTTCTCGAACGCTACACGAACGCGAACCTTCTGTTTACCGTTCGAACGCGTTCTCGAACGCTACGCGAACGCACACGCACTTCCTTAGTCTCATCATGCATCAGGTCTGGTTCCGTTCGAACGCGTTCTCGAACGCTATACGAACGCGAAACTTCTATTTAGCGTTCGAACGCGTTCTCGAACGCTACGCGAACGCACACGCACTTCCTTAGTCTCATCATGCATCAGGTCTGGTTCCGTTCGAACGCGTTCTCGAACGCTATACGAACACGAACCTTCTGTTTACCGTTCGAACGCGTTTTCAAACGCTATGCGAACACGCACCCACTGAACTGAGTCCTTTTCATCAGATTTCATACATAGTTTTCCTAGTAGTTATCCCCACATATATGAATACAATGTGTTTAATGTATTACAATTCATATGCCTATGTCATGATAACATTTGAGTATTATTTCTTGTGGTATATCGGATGGAAACCCATACATAAATTCCGTAGCCGATTCCGAATGGACGGTAGTACGGTCTGTACTTGGGATACAATTCCACGTACCACTTGAGAAGGTGCTCACATGTGTGCTCGTGTGGTTAGTATGTGTGCTTGTGTTTTCTTGAATATAATATTCCAGTGAAGTTGTATGTTTGTCGCTCCTTTGATGTACTTTCAATCATGCGATCTTAAATGTGAAATATATGTAAACTTAGGTGTAATTTTTATTTTGTACATGTGAATTTAGAAGCATGATACTCTTGGAAATAAGTGATACTTAAGCCTGATTAAATTATTACATAAATCATTTCATTACAAGTGGCATAAGTAAGGGACCATTCCGAACCCAACGGTTTGAGGTCTTCCCTTGCGAGGGGTGAGTGCGGCCTTAAATCTCATTTTCCCGGTTCATACTGGGTGGCGACTCCATTATTCTCCGGTTTAGTCCCATGTGGCTACTCCGTACTCCCGACCGGGCTGCGAGCCCGGGACAGCATACGTCGCCCAGTTCCTGTGTTCCCATAATTAGGAAATCTTCAGTGAGTCGTTCAGTGTTTATCAAATAAACACCTACATGTCTATACGAGTCTCTCAAGACTCTTGGTTCATTGGGATAAATCATTGGACCAAGTCTCGATATACAACATGTATTGGTCTCAGTGGATTTTACTAACCAGCCCGTGTTAGTAAATCTTGACCATGAACTTTATTTGATAATATACATTTAGTAGTGGCACTTCCCAATGTCAATTACAAATTACTTTGTAACTGCACACTACAAATATAATATCGGGTCTTTGTCTAATATATACATATGACTAAACCATATTTAGTTTCAATCTAATCATAATTAGATCGAATATGTATATAAAATCAAGAAGTACTACCATAAATAAGTAATATTATGGAAAAATAAATTGTTTGTATTCATGAATCAGACATAAATACGATCCATATTGGCACTCCGAGCACCAACCCTAACAATTAGAAACTAAACGGAATAAAGAGGTTTGGGACTATGACTTCCTCACCAGCAGCATGCCAATGCCTTCCCTATGTCCCATCGGCCTAAAACCATTTGTCCTTGAATTTCTTGTTGGTGGCCGGGAGGTTTGAGATTATGTAAGGAGCCACGACGTAGGTAGAGAGGTAATATCAACTCTTGTACTCTTTCGGATTGGCATTCATAATATAAAGTCTCTTCAGCTTAGGGACCGATAGCTCCCCCAGTCCTGTTTGGCTCCAGATCACGTAGAGCCCCGCCAATACTCTCCACCCGTTCAAGTTTAGTTGACACGGGGCCAGATTTATTGCTGCCAGCATCCTTGCGAAGTACCCTTGTACGAGCAACTTGATTATCGCGAGGTCGGCTTGCTTGATCCTATTTTTCTGGGACACTCAGAGTGATGGCCTCGGGGATGTTGAATCTTGTCCTCAGTTGGTCTAGCTTCAGTCAGTTATTGTCGACGCCCAATCCATGTCTAAAATAACAAAGTCAAGTTTATGATGGCTTGGCTTGGGTTAGGGTACAATTCGATGATAAGATTGATTGGGGTCGGCGTTATATCATAATCATCATCACTCTCTGATCCCGAGTTGTGTATGTTAAATGGCTCGGTCTGGTGTGAGGATTGTACGTTAGGAGGTAGGATGTTGAGGGGAGTTGGTAGGAAGACTTTGAATCTGACATTCCTGCCAAGGTGAGACCCGATGGGGAAGGTTAGTTCAGAGCACTTAGTTCTAAAATCTAATCTTATGGTTAGTAGAGCTTAACAGTGAAGGGCTAGGATTCACTATGTCATCATCCCTACCAAGTGACTAACCCTAAAAGGCTCTAAGCACCATAACAGTGATAAAACAGTAAATTTGCATAATGCAACCAGGGCAAACACGATAAAAACCCTAGAAACTCATGATTTTCACCCCTAACTAAAACCCAGAAAAGCACACAGATACACACACAAACCAGAAGCATACCCAAACCAAATAAACCCACCCCCAGATTGCCATTAACTCACAAAAACCAAAAATATAGCATACAAACATATCACCCCAAGAAGGTCACCACCATTATCATGAGCAAAAACATGAAAGAAGAAAGAAAAAGAGTCAGGGAAGAATGAACATATTGTGCTGAAGGATGGTTTTGAATGATGCTTGAAGGTGAGAAGATTTCAGTTGCAGAAGCTTGCTTGAAGGTCTAGAATGGTTGTGTTGGAGAAGATGAAGTTCTAAGAGGAAAAAAACTGAAGAGGAACGCCCTTTAAATAGACAAGCTCAGACTGGTTTTGACCATCAGATTGAAGTAAGTCCACGGGATCAATGACACATGTGAAGAAGATCTCGGCCGTTGAAATCAAATGGAAGGCTTAGATTGAAACCACGAGCTCGGTTGATCATATTTGTCTTAAGTTTTGGCCCAAAGTCGTGGAAGCAAGACATCTTGCATCTCGGGGAGACGAATGAAAAAGAAGAATTGACATATGTGACGGGCATTTAAGGAAGACTGTTATACCTTCACATCTTCCGAAGGATGATATAGAAACCCTATGAAGACCTTTCAGTTGGCGAAAAAAAAAGGCAATCATTACCAAAAAAAAAAAAGGAATATTTGGTGATATATATACCTTACTAACCCGATAAGTATGGCGATGGAGGTAGTAACGATCTGTGACCCGTTGACACAGGCTTGATCTGTACCACCGTCGTTTTTGGAAGTTCCCGACACCAACTCACTAACTCGTTGATATCGAGAACTATGAGACAGATATTTATGGTAGTTTTTCACCCCGAGGAAGTTTGAACACCGATGAGGGGCGGTATGGGATTTGTACTTGGCCAAAGGAGAATGATGAGGGCCCAAAGAGGCTGAAGTTATATAAGAGACTCGAGCCCATTGTGATTAGGAGTTTTCACGAAGGACCTTGTTATTATTGAAGTAAGTAGGTACCCCTAACCCGAACCATAAAGGAAGTACTAGATTTGGCTGTTTTGAACATTTGTGGAAGCCGACCCGAGATGGTCCATGCGTACCGCCCCGACCAGTCCAAAGAATGGGAGATTTGATCCAACGCCATTCACCTCGACATGCCGACCGGGGATCGGGATTGAGACCATGATATTGTGTACTTACAGGTATATGATGTATGACCTACTTGGAAGTTTGAGCTTCTAGAAGGAAAATGTGACAAGAGTTGTTCAACAACTCTCCTTGGGAAGAGACCCTGAAAGGCAGAGTACGCCCGGAGCAAGTGAACTGCATGATGTCACGTCTACAGTGCATGTAGCAGCAGCTAAAAGTTTGGAATGATGGGTTTCTGCTAATAATGGGTGGTTGAGTCCGATGTCAGAGCAACTATTTGCTGAGTGGTTGGGGAAAAAAAGCATGGGGCGATAATGACTGGGTGACATAAGTTGACATCATGGGTTGGTGGAATAGTGGATTTGAGAGCCTAAATAAAGGGTTTGAAGGCACAGATTCAAGGGTTAACAGTTTTCATATCGTACTACCTGTAAAAAAGTTCTAAAACTTGGAGAGAGAGAGAGAGAAAGCTGGTTAATACCCGACCAAGTGAGTGAATTTTAACGAACTTATATAAGATCTGATAAGAGGCAAAACCCTTCAAAAGCTTACAACCCCTCCTTTGTAGTAAAACACCTCATGTTCCCGTGGACGTAGGTTAGAGTCACTCTCCGCCGAACCACGTAAATCCCTATCTCTGTGATCCTTTTTTTGCTTGCCATGTTTGCTTTGGGTTCCCTATTAACCAAAAAAATTCATTATTGAGTTAGGTTTGTTCGAGGGATTAATTTCCTAAATTAATCTTGGAACAAAAAACAACCGTCAATAATTTTTATAAGAATCAAATATGTCACCACAAGCATATGATAATTCTCACCCATCAAAAGACCAAACTAGAAATCAAAAGAAAATTGAATATCAGGAAATGCTAACATTAAGGACAACTCCCAACAGAAGACACACCATCCTCTGAATTGAGATATGCCAAGGGAAAAAGGATTGCAGACACAGATGATGATACCGATATTCTAATAAGCCAATTTGGGTATTACCAAAATAAGAAAAACAAAAGGCTATGCAAAATGACCTTTTTAGATGATAATGAATGTGTTCCTTTTGAAATAAAGAAATATGAATAACACCTTCTCGCATGCAATATTCTAGGGGTGATCATCGGTTTCGGTTCTATCCGAAACCGGTTGGAACCGGGCCGATTTTTCGGGTTTGAAATCGGAACCGTTTGTAATAGGTCCAGTTCTGGTTCCAAAAATGAAAGAACCGATTTTAACAGGTCCGGTTCCGGTTCCAAACTGGTCGGAACCGGAATCGGACCATGGAACCTGTTTATGGAAACGAATATAGAACCAGTTTGGTGCTTGAAGTACTGTTTCAGAAACAGATAGGATTGGTGCTTGATGAAGAACTTTGCAAGCAAGGTATAACTCAATTACAATTTTTATTCTTTTTTAAATTTTATATATTCTTCTTAGGCAGCATTAGTAGTACATGCTAATTTTAGAAGTTACTAACTGTAAAAAACAATTAAACTTTAATATTCTGAGCTTTCAATGATGATCTTCTATCTCTAGGTTTGCTGCCTAATGAGTCCCCAAACACACACTCTCTTTATTCTTATTTTACATTATGCTGGTTGATGCAGGTGGAACATGTCTAGTTCTTGTTGGTCTAGGAGATGATGATCAGTGCATTGAGAATGATTTTGCTGCCTGGTATGCTCTAATTATCGAAGAGAACTGCACATTCCCGGTGAGTACTAAAACTTCATTTTCTTTGTTTTTGAGCTTACGAACTCCGATTTGGTCCTCGTTTTTTCCTATGGACTCGTATCGAAATGTAGTTTTCATTAAAATATTTTAAAATATGGAAATTTAGAATCGGACCGAAACCGAATTGGAACCGAATAATAGAGTACCCTATTTAATTAGATAGTTTCCGATTCCATTTTATTAGGAACCGATTTTTTCCGGATAGGTTCCGATTCCATGCGGAACTGGAACCAAAACCGATTTTCCTCACCCCTACAACATTCCAACACTTTTCAACAATTAAGCCAACAACAATGATTTGTTTCCAAATTAACTGACACGTTCTTTTAAAACAAAACAAATTTTCATCGACAAAAGTTCTGCCTTAATAATTTCATTTCTGTCAAACATATAATTTCTCACCTATTGCTTCTACCTCCGGTTTGACCTGCATAAACAATTAAGCGGGTAAATAAAGTAGATTTATATATATATATATATATATGTATAATTGTGTAATGATATTATCTTATTAAATCTAAAATAATAACCATTTAAAACTTCATCATATGCCGTACCCACTTTTTATCTTAGTTCTTTGTTCAATCTTATTTATTTTGATGTCATTTTTTTTTTTTTATCTTTGCATAAATGACAAAAGGCTTATATTTCATCAATATCATATATAAACAGACGATAAAATTCTTTATTACTATCAGGATAATTACAAAAAATTAACAAACTCTTCCTAAATAATCAATCGAACATTCAAATAAGAACAATCAATCATCTGCTTTCGAACAAAACCCGCACAACGCGCGGACAGATGGCTAGTTTAAACTAATACACAATATAATTCAAGGATGTCTCGAGCTTTATCTTTGAAAAATAGAAAATAATTACGAAGTTGCCACATGTCAAGTTGTTTTAAACTTGCTTGTGAAGCTAATGAATTCACTTGAGATTGAATATTGACATTTGACGACATAATGGAGTGTAGTTTAAGCTTTCGTTAAACCTGCCCTAGAATAATTAGAGTCTTTAATGTTAATAATTACTGGTAACTTGTAGCTTTCCATGAAAGTCATATAAATATTTATAATTTTAGACAATGATAATTTTGTATAGTATGAAATTTGCTGAAGGTGACCATTTATGTTATGCTTTAGTGTGGATCGTGTGAAATTTAAATAACTATAGATATGATCTATTTAATAAAAAAAATAAAAAAAAAAAAACTTTGAACACTGATGCGGTATGATTTTATTTAATTATGACATAATTACGAGATGATTACTGTTTATGATAATATTGTCCAAATATGACATGAAAGGATAAATTTGTTGACAAAATACTATTATATTAATATTAATCGTGTTATAAATAGGTTTATTGATTGTGTTTTAGAACACGAATATTATACAATTAATAAATAAGTGATACGAATATAACATGATTTTATGTCAATCTAAAACCAAAAATTCATATAATATCCGTGTCAGGACGCATATCGGCATGCAATGGTAATGTTATTATTATTATTATTATTTTAACTAAATACAATTAATAAATCAGACAATATTTATTATCATCATATAATACAAACGAATTTATAGCGGAATAGTTTCAAGCTTTGTAATTTCGGATTCCTAAATGGCTAAATTAGTCAATTACTTTCGAAATAAAAAAAAAAAAAAAAAATTAAATACATTGGGTCCCACCCATAACGTATGATATTGATTGATTGAATGTACGCAATTGAAGCTGGAAAACGTGCCTCAGCCATTCGAAGGAATAAATAAATGGAAAGATGATGATTGATGGCTTTACTGCCTGTGAGGACCATCCTATTACTCGATGATGATATATTTATGTTGACAATATTATCCCGATTATTTTAAATATTATATTCAAGTTGAAATAATTTTATATTTAAATCGTAATTAATATCATGATTTACTATCCATAAAATTTGAATTACATCGATCCTATATAGTTTGATTGCATCAACGTTTATTTGAAGTTGAAACAAAATATTTGAAAGAATTATTACATTGCGGATAATTATCTTAGATTAGTATGTGTTGGGAATTCTTTTTTTTATGTGAAATACATATTATAAAAGGAAACAAGCGAAATAAATATTATAAATGAAAAAAATTAATTATTATACATATTAAAAAATAAATAAATAATTTTTTTTAATAAGGATAAAATTGATTAAGAGTCCAGGTGGAGTTTTTCAAATAAAAAAAAAAAAAAAGAGTCCAGTTGGAGTAAATCGAGAGTATAGTAGTCATGCATTAATTATTAGCTTTGTATCGGTCATTATTATAAGTACAAATGTACTCAATAAAGTTGTAATTGCATTTGTTTTAAAAGTATAATAGTGAGTTATATTTTATTTTTGGAGAGATAGGCTTTGGTTTCATGCATGAGACTGTGTATAAAATGAGATTAGTGGTTGTCATAGAGTCAGAGGCTCATGAGGTTAGCACGGTCTATCCCTTGCCGGTAACATCTCCCGGATCTGGGGATGTTACAAAAACGGTATCAGAGCATGGTCTAAGGAGTCATTGACTGCAGTGGGTAGAGTGTTGGAGGTCTTGTATACACAATATGTCTGGGATACTTGTATGCAGGGCACTACCTTTTCAGTATCCGATCCTCGAGTACGTACTCAAATTTCCATAGACAGGTTAGTAAGCTTTCCTAGATCATTCGAATAACATTCCTTATGAGAACAATTATACTCTCGATACAAGTCAATAAATCTTCTTGAAGTTATATTGATCTAATACCAGAAGAATAAATAAGCTATGAAACTAGACAGTAGGATTTTAAGAAAGTTATCGAGTGAGAAAGGAAAACTATAAGAAAGTAAAGAATGATGCATAAGAGTATAAGTATCCATAGATAAATAATAGTAAAGAGATGGAATAAGGCAGTGAAATTTTGAGAATATCTACCATGGTCAATAGGAAGAGAATAGAAAAGACCGAACAAGTAATAGAGTGCCTAGAAGATGTAAGATCTCTTCTCTCCTCAGAACATTCCTTCAATCCGAACTTATAGTCTTCAAGTACTTCTTATAGATAGTAAAGTTCCAAGAATACCCACCCGGAAAAAAATAGAAAGAGAAAGAAAAGTTAGAAAGAGAAGTAAAAAGATAGGATGTGGATATCTAAGAAATCAGAAGTAAATAGAGATGGAGGTACGGAGACAGATAAATAAGAAATGCCAAAACCTATAGTAGTAAGAATCAGAGACACGGAGTTAGATAGTAGAGGATAATACTAGAGCTTGTAGTAAGGGAGAGTGTAGCAAGACTAAAACTGAATAAAAAGCCGAGTAGATCTAAGCCAAATCTCTTTCCTTCAAGCGAGATTCCTTTCCTAAAAAATTCCTCCAAGTTGATCCAATATCTCTTAAACATCTCGTATAGATAGCGAGTTCCCCAAATAACCAAAGACAGTTATAAGGTAGAAGAAGCAAGAAAGTCAAGGTCGATCGTGGAAACTTCTAATAGATATGGGATGCCATAGGGATGTAGAGATTTTAGATTCCCCAAACCCAGGCCCGTAAGCAAGTAAGATAAATGACGTCAAAAAATGATTAGTTGCCCTAGTCAAGGAATCCAATAAATAAGGCCCCGACCTACCCAGATTCTTACTCCTCTGTGATACCAGTTAAGGAAGTGTCCTGACAGAGTCTATCTCATACCTACCCTACATGAGCAATAGACTCCATCAGGACATAGAATATTAGAACACGGATGTAGAAACCCATCGAGACATAAAGAAAAGAACTGGCGAGATATAGAGCAATTTTACCAGCATAGATATAGACGACCATAAGAAACCCAATAGTAGATAACCAAGAAAAGAATTCGGGAAGTTGCAGAAGGTATGAAGAGGAGAACCCAGAATAACCCAAGGATTTAGACACGTCAGCACAAAGTTTTCAAGACTAGTAGGAGTCCACAAGATAGACCAAATGCCGTAGAACTCACAGATAAGCCCAAGACAGTAGTAAACCATAGAAGAATATAAGAATAAACTTGAGAAGTTAGAGATATTTTGGATTGATAAGAGTATCAGTACGGATAGTAGAGTAGAGTGCCAAAGTTGAAACTTATAGTAAGAACGGAGACCGGGGATCTAGGAAATAACCAGAAGTATCAGTCACCACTAGCATTGGCGGTACAACTTAGAATCAAGAGTCAAGATATGGAAGATATAAAAAGAGATGCGAAATGTAACAAGGAAACTCAGAACGAATCATCAATAGAATCAGTAGTATGGCGTAGGGCCAAGGAGATAGGGTCTGAAAACAGTAAGAAGGAAAACAGAAGTGTCAGTATGATTCAGTACGTTTAGAGACATGGGTAATGTAGTTTGGAGACAGCTAGGATAATTGAAGACTTTAACCAAGCCAGTGAGCATAAGTCCATCTCTCAACTTAGAGCCCATTACAAAGAAGGACCAGTAGAGTATAGGAAAAGCATGAAATGGAATAGTTTAAGGCTACAATAAGTTGAACTAAGCCTGAAAGCCTCATAGAATTAATAAACCCTTAAATACGTAAAGACTTAGAAGTACGAAGAGACTAGTGGAAAAAAAACTCTTAGACGAAGAGTAGTACCCGGACCAAAGATTTAGTAGAAGATATCCTAAGTAATTGAAATAGATAGAGTTTTCAAAAAGTTAAGGGAGTATGGAGTGTAAGAAATTGAGGCAAGGAATAAATATTTGTGGCAGAGCAAGTTTCTTAAGGAAGAATAGCAAGGAGAATATAGTAGTACTCAGAGGAAGAACATAACGAATTCAGAGGGTTAAACAATAGATAGTAAACAAAAATAAATACAAAGGTAGTACGAGAAAGTTATTGGAGAACACGCTCTAAAATAGTTTCACAGAAGAGGTGGAGAGATTGATTGTTGAAAATGATCAGGAGTAAAATAAGAGAAGGCAAACCAGACAGTCTTTGTAGTAGTACCCTACCAGGGAAGCGAACACCAGATAGGAAAATAACAGAATCGTGAGTTTAAATATGAGTAACATAAGTAACGGCAACATGTATACTTAGTGAGGACACCACCGCCGGGAGACACCAGAACAATCCCCACCCTCTCAGCCTTTATTAAACAATGACAACGGAAATGGATCTTCAAGGTTACCTCAAGATATTCCCAGGAATAAGTGATAGTGTAGTAAAGGAAGACCAAAAACATAAGACCTTCAGATGTAGTTTAAGGACAAAACAAAGTGAGAGACAGTTCTGAGTACAAGAGTTAGAAAGGAAGTTGTTAAGTTGGAACAGTACATAAACAAAGTAGTAGTCAAGTAATAACCTAGATTCCAAGAAACCAAGGTTTGATGAAATGATAGGTACGTAAAGAAAGAAGATATTCCCCAAGTAAAAATACAGAGACATAGACCAAGAAAGTTCTCAGTAGATAGTAGAATAAAGCAGAGGATGAAAATAGTACTAAGAAAAAAAAGTTAGGGAGTGAAGCTTTTAAGGTACAACGATGGTATGAGAGAATACTTAATAAGTAAAGACAAAACTAAGTAACAACAAGGTAAATTTAGTCACATAATCATATAAAGTACCTAGCCCAACCAAACCACTACGGGTTTAGGACAACTTTAGCCGCAAGTATGGGTGGTTTGGTATATTCGTATCATAGTACGAAGACGAAGAGATAAACTTTAACCAGAACCAAATCACTAACATTGATGTGAATAGCAGATATTACCGTTTAAGAACCAAAGTGCACACACTTAAGCTTGAATTTTTAACCAATCGAAAGGTACCATTAGGAAATTATCCAGAAGCCTCATAAACAGACGAAGGTTGCAAAGAGAATGTAGAAAGTTAATAGCTAAGTGATGAGAAAGAATAATAACATCAAATTGGACAAGTGGAACACAAGGAGTATCAAGTACAAACATTATGGATAATGACGAGGACCAAATCCAAAAAGGGAATGTGGAAGCCCAATCATAGAGATATTAGTATTTTAGTGAGAATTAAAGGTATCAGCTAATAAGAACCTGATCAAGTCATAGGATTGATGAGTTAAAAACTAGAGAAAGATATTTCTTGGAGATAAGAGATGTGAGTATAGTTAGAATTCTAAAAATGAGGTAGTTGAGAACGCTCAGCGAAAATCTTATGAAACAATAACAAGATAATACTTCTCAGTAAATAATTTAAGGGTTATTCACTGAAGTCACAAACTCTGAAGCAGTCTACCAAGTATGAAAAAAGGTATAATGTATATATTAGATAATAAGAATGATGGAGAATGACTTATGTCTACCAGTCAAGTGATAAATGATTAGTCGGACAAAAGCCTTATAGATTTCCAAATCATGACATTTTATATTTAACATGATCATCTTATTGTCTCGGGTGGTGTAGTGTAGCACATGACAAGTTGTCAAGAAATAGTATTATACAGTCATAAGATGAAAAAGATGGGCATATAGTCAGTAAGAACCAATGGTTTATTAGAAACCACAAATCCTGTGATCCACGATAAGGTTCCAAGTTTAAAGAGGATTTGAGGAAGAATCATATTTAAGGGGGAAGAATTTGTAATGAGCGGAAATTTTGACTACTGATACCCTGTGAGACGCGTGATTCATAATATAAATTATGAATGGAAACATGTACTCTTATGAAGACGACTATCGAAAAACTCTTTAGAAGACCAATATGAGATTCTAAGATATTTCATTACGGACAGTCCATGGTAATTGGGGTGTAATGTTCTTATAAGAAATCTTATTCTTATGAATTTTATATCGTCGGAAACCTGAGATCGAGACCTACAACTTTCATGTTGAATACTTTTCCAAATTCGGACCAGAAATAGGTCAAAACGCAAGACAAAATTCGGATGAATAGTGAGTTGGGACCTAAATGGAAAAATCCCAAACCTTCTCCATTATTCTACACTTTTCCACAAACTTCCAAATATTAAATGACTCCACTATATAAAGGGTATACTATTCATCAAATCACAAAAAAAAAAATAGATCAAGAAGAGAAAGAAGAAATGTGGGAGGAAGAAAGAAAAAGAAAAAGAAGAATAAGAGAAAGAAGAAGAAAAGAAAGAAAGGAAAAGAAGAAGAAGAAAGAAAATGATGAAACAAAGGAAAAAGGGTTACATCCATGGAACATAATAGATGAGGAAATCAAACATAGAGAAAGTAAGGAACAATTAACCCAAGTTTTGAATATTGGTATGATGATTTTATGGAATTATAAAAAATTGATGGTTATGAAGGTTTAATGATAAGAAAACAATGATTGATTGAAAATTCTCAATTTGTTAAATTTTGGAAATAAGATTAAGAATAGATGTTGGGTTTGATATGACTTGGCATTAAGATGTTGTTGATTGGTGGTGTTTTGGTTGGTTTTTGAGGCTATTTTCTTGTGTTAATTGTATGAGGAATGAAATAATGGGTTTAAGACCAAAAATTTGGTCATGCATCACGACACAGATGGCCTCATGTTGCGATGCGATTTGGAAAATTTTCCAGAAACGCTTCTGGTGTGTTTCGCATCGCGACGCGAAAGGCTTGAGCGTCACGACGCGAACGGAAAAATGTTGGGCACGTCTCTGAACGATGCGCATCACGATGTGCCTTACTTTGCATCCTGACACGCGGACCAATATTTGCCCAATTCAGTTTTTCACCATCCCAGTATCACCTGAACGCGTTAGGGGCTACCCTATAAGTCCCGTACCAACTCGTATGATAATAATACATCATAATTTGTGTACGATGCTTTCTGAGTGATAATGCTTACTTGAATAAGCCAATTTGAATGTGATTCCGTAGTACGTTTCTTAATCCGCTTCTAATCTAATTTGTCCAATGATAAATCGCTGCAGGAACCACAAGTTTCATCAGCAAAGTAAAGAAAGATTAGCATAATTCCTATAACAGTGAGTGAACCTTTTTTTTTTCTCAAACTGGTATTATTTATTAAGTCTTGATATCAGATTTACATTCACGCTTTAGGGCGTTATAATGTTTTATTATTACAGTCATTTCATAAATAGTTATGATTTGAATTTTAATTAAGAAAGAAATGTTTTCAGAAAATGTTTGATACAGTTTTGAGATTTAAATCATGAGTTGTATGTTTTTCGGGGCATGGGGGAAAAACTCACCCCAGTATGCAACTTGTTACAGTTGGAATTGACGGACTGAGAACATGTGCATATGTAGAGGACTTGGGGGACGACGTTACGTAACGCCCCCAAAACCTAGATCAGGGCTAGGGGGACGGCGATACGTAACGCCCTTAGACCCTAGTTTAAGAGCTTGGAGGGCAGTATAGATCCGCACCCCCAGTTCTTGTTTGTGGCTTGGGGGACGGCGATACGTAACGTCCCAAGACCACCAGTTTCAGGGACAGTAGTGGCATACTTTGGGGGATGGCGATACGTAACGCCCCAAAGTCATGGATTTTCCTTGCTGGCTCTAGTTTGCGTATGGGGGACGACGATACGTAACGCCCTCATACATCAAGTTTTCATATACATACCAGTATTTCAGTCATCAGATTTTCAGAAAAAAAGTTTCCAGATACCATACTTTCAGAAAATGATTTTTCAGAAATCAGATTTTAGAACCAGTTTTCAGAAAGCAGTTTTCAGAAAAACTAAGTTTTATAAAAGAGATTCCAGACAAAGTTTTCAGAAAAGAGTTTTCATACAAAGACATTTCTGGAATTTTGGTTTTGAACTTAAAATTTTATATATTAGTTTTATAATTACTGTCCACTCACTTAGATCGTACGTCGATCTAACTCCCCAATCTCAATTTTCTGTGGTTGCAGGTACTCTCGGAGGACGAGCTTGGGAGGACGGATATTGCTGCAGTCACTAGGGTTGGAGTCCACCAGTCCAAGTCAAAGAGTAAGAGTCTAGTTGGAGTCAATCGAGAGTATAGTAGTCATGCATTAGTTATTAGCTTTGTATCAGTCATTGTTATAAGTACAAGTGTACTCAATAAAGTTGTAATTGCATTTGTTTTTAAAAGTATAATAGTTAGTTATATTTTATTTTTGGAGAGATAGGCTTTGGTTCCATGAATGAGATTGTGTATAAAATGAGATCAGTAGTTGTCAGAGAGTCAGAGGCTTATGGGGTTAGCAAGGTCTATCCCATATCGGTAACATCTCCCGGATCTGGGGATGTTATAGAAAATAGGAGATTAAAAGTGAAAATTATTGAAATAGTCCAAGGTATTTGGTTTGAAGTATAGGAAATGAAAAAACATGAAAGGAAATGATAATAGTGTTGGGGCGAATCCGTAACTCCTAGGGTCAGATTGGAATCCATTGCAGTGGAAATAGGTTCAATCGGCGGGGAGTATATGGATAAATTTTAAAATTTTAAACACATGATTTTACGATCATAGGTCATATATGTTATTAAAATGGGACACCATGTTTCATTTTAAGTTTATATAAATATTATGTGACAATTCAGAGTTATGAAGAACTAAAAACGGTGTTCGAAATATCCCGAAATGGGTCTGGGCGCGCGCGTGCTGCTGTGCACATATGCGTCACACACAGTTTGAACTTCACTCTGTGCACAGCACGAGTGCGTCACACTAGGCGAGCGTTGTGCAAGTTGTGCTCAAATATTTTTGTAACCGTGTGCACTGTACCTGCGGCCAATGAGGGAGAATACTGAAAAATCTTATAATTCAACCCTAAATGCTTCCAATTTTCTCCATACACTTCAAAATACCCCAAATCTAATTTTTAACATCAAAACCAACATAAACACACATAAAATATATCTCAAACAATTAAAGAACAAAACATATTTTTCATTATTTTTCATTAATATCAAATATCTTTTACAAATACATAAACATATACAAAATACATCTATGCATAAATTTGAATCTATAATAAAACCAAATATGAATCCCACAAAGAAATAACAATTGAACAATTTTAGGTCACTCAAAAATGGTTAAGTGATTATAAAATAGCAACCAAAATTCTAAACTTTTACTTGGGTTCAAAACCTTAACTTTTGTGTTTTATGTCCAACATAAATAAAGCTTCACCCAATCACATCTATATTATGTTTCTATACTTATAAAGTGTCTATACATAAATCATTAATCTTTATTCAATCCCAAGCTACGTTATTATACATTAATCACATAATACATCCTCATATGGTTAATTAATGATACTAAATCATTAAAGAAAGACATAGCATGAAAGAAAGCATCAAAACTTTAATAGAAATCTTAGATTTGAGATCTAATCTTTAAAATCTCTTCATTGTTGAAAATTATAGAGATTTTCAAAAGTTTTTCCTAAGTTTCTTAGTTAAAATATTGTAAACCATTCTTAAGCATTTCTTAAGTATTTACATCATGGAATATTACAAGTATATTCAACTTTTAGGTTGGAAAATTCTCATTTGTCCAAATATATTTTTTAGGTTTATAATCTAATTATTACATAAAAAACTTGACTAATCAAATTAAATCATGTGTATTCACATATTTTAATACATATTATGTAATTATAAAAATATATTATTCTTTTGTAGAGATATTTATGAAATTACATTATTACCTTCATGTGATTATTTATTTAATAATTAAATAAATTTGATTAATCTAATTAATTTTAATAGATCTAATAAATAATTAATGTTATCCTATAACACTTTATTATTTAAATTGATAATCTAATATCAAATATTACTGATTATCAAATACGATTGGCTATCAAATTGCTCAATGAGTACACTTCATATTGTGGGACTCTCTAAGTTCTTAGACATTTGTTTTATAACTCTAACTCATATATACGCAATTCGGCCACCTCTGAATTACGAAGAGCACGAACGATCTTTTCGAACTATATAAGTCAAGATCACTAGATATGTTTAACAATCTCTCTATCGTAGGCTATCCGAGTTATGCTTAGGAAATATAAATTATACCGTCAAGCTTCCAAAGTACACATTTCATATTGTCGATATGTCCACGATTTCTTGTAACTAATCAAAATAATATTTTTGATAAAATGCAATCAGCCTTAGTTAACTAGCTTTTAACAAAGTCTTATCGTGACTCTAAATGTGGATACCTAAACCCGTTTTTGTAAACATACAGGTCGGAAGATCTTATCTTGATACACACTGATTAATAAGTGTATCGGTCCACACTTAACAAACATCTAGCGTTCAAACCATGAAAGATCTCTGACATACATGCCATCTAAGTGTAGAGAATCACATACAAAACTAATGTTATCCTATATTCAAAGGATCATATATATGCTACTCGACTTAAGGAGATTCTTATTGACGGTGGTGTGTACTACTAATTATTAGGAATTATCTGTGACTCATTCACTATTCGCTCTAACGAATACCCACATGTCTATACGAACTTGCATCGCTCAAGGTCCGTTGGGCTAGACCATCGAAACTCTAATTCTAATATACGATTAGTGTTAGT
This sequence comes from Zanthoxylum bungeanum, assembly GCA_019454045.1. NCBI lineage: Eukaryota > Viridiplantae > Streptophyta > Magnoliopsida > Sapindales > Rutaceae > Zanthoxylum > Zanthoxylum bungeanum. The sequence continues at coordinate 71,485 of SKCR01022960.1, read as the reverse complement.
CTTCTAGGTTATCGGAATCGACCGTATTCCTAAACCAACAACTAGGAATATATACTTTAAGAATAATTTATAAGAGTAACATTATCCCAATGTCAAACCACTTCCCAATGTCCAGTATCACTACGTGACTATCATAAGGTCAGTATCATTCTCAGCATATAAATATATATATATATATATATATATATATATATATATATATATATATATATATATATATATATATATTTATACATTAGACCAATATGCATATAGAGACAATGACACAATAATAATTACCAATAATAAAATTGAAATGAAAATACAATTATTTTATTAATAAATAATAAAATATTATATAATACATTGTTCGAATCGGCGCTCAAGCACCAACTGTAACAAATAGAATTTAATTCCATTGTTTTATTTATGTATGGAAATGGGGGGGATTACATAAATTTCTTCGATTTATCTTCGTTTTTTTTTTGGGTACTATCAATATTTATTATTAAATAATTAATTTTAAAAATAAACAATTTATTCAATATTATTTTATAATTAATTTGACTAAAATAATTAATTATAATAAAGAAATTCTAATTAAATTATTATTAAATACAAATAATTTTATCGACATTACAAAAATAATTAAAACAACATTTATATTGTTGTAATAATTGTATTGGAATACTCATAGTTATTATAAATAAAAATTTTGATAAATAAAAAATTAATTGTTATAAATGATTATAAAATAAAAATATTGTAAAATTAATAATTGTAAATATTTTTTTATAAATAAAAATTTGAAATAATATTAGAAAAGAAAAAATTAAAATAAATATTAATAACTACTTATTATAAGAACTTAAAAATTAATATAAAATCTATCGTATTAGTTAGTTCAAACTAGATGTTTTGTTCACGATAAAGTGTGTTGCATGTGTTGGGACAAGTACGGAACCTCTAGGGTCGGATCGATGTCCCGCGCAGCGGAAGTGGCTCTAACCCATGTATATCAAGCATTGTTGTATTTTTAAATTATTTTATGGAATACTATATTCTGTTACGAGTCAAAAAAAATTGGGCCAAATCGGAGTCTGGATATCCCGGAGTGGAGAAAATAAAGTTTCAGCACTCATAGGCAACAGCTCTCGGCGTGTCGCGATGCGTAGGCTTGGGAGTCGCAACGCCTAATATGAGAATGCTCGGGGTCACGACGCGCAAGGTGAGCGACGCGACGCCCGCAACTTTGAGAGGTGAGTGTCACGGCGTTGGAGATCGAAGTCGCGATAATGTCCTGTGTAAAATATTGGTAGTGAACAAATTTACCTTAAATCCAATCCAAAACACTTCCAATTTTTTCCAAACACTTCAATACATCTAAGATCCAATTTTAACATCAAAATCAACATCAACACATGTTATACAACAAACATACATGTATTCTAAATACATATATGAATTTCTTTTAATCAAAACATAAAACAAAATAGAATCCCACAATAAAGTGACTCATGAACAATTCTAGGTCACTCAAATGTGGTCAAGTGATTCTAGAATGGTAGTCATAGCTCCAAGCTATCATCTTGAGTTCAAAACTCTAATTTTATGTTTCATGTCCAACATGAACATTTTGACCCAATTACAAGCATATTGTGTTTATACTTTCAAAGCATTCATACACAAATCATTAACCTAATTCACACATCAAGCTATGTTATTATATATCAAATACATAATACACCACTATATGTTTCATTAATGATAACAAATCACTAATGAAAACATAGCTTTAGAGAAGTTAAAACTTACCTAGCAAGATTGACTCCAAAATCCAATCTTTTTCTCTTTGTTGAAAAATTATCGAGAACTTCCAAAGCTAGCAAGCTTGATTCGAAGATCCAATCTTCTTCTCATTGTTGTGGAGAACTTCTAAAGCTAGCAAGCTTGATATGAAGACCCAATCTTATTATCCTTGTTGTTGTAGAGAACTTCCAAAATTTCTCCCATAAAAACTTTACTTAAGCTAATATTTCTTTCTTTTCCTTAATGATTTTCTTAACTTACTTTGCCTTGATTAAATGCTTGCTCAAACTTGCCTTTTATAGAAAAACTTAGGTAATTTTTAATTAATAAAAGTCTTAATCAACTTTTAGGTGGTCTTAATCCAATTCGTCCCAATATTTATAATTAGGTGACTAGTCACCTTTGTCTACCACTTTGATTTAATCCAATTAAATCAAGACAAAGTTTAATCAATGGATTAGTTCAATGTCTACCACTTTGATTTAATCCAATTGAATCAAGCCAATTACACCTATTATTATATATTTTTAATTACCAAAATATCCTTAAATGGTAGAGATATTTATGAAATTACAACAAAGCCCTTGTGTGATTTTGGATTAATCCGATTAGGTCAAAGTAAATAATTAATGTTATCCAATAACACTTAATTAATTTAGTTGATAATTATAATATCAAAAATTATTTATTATAAGAAAATTACTGGCTACCCAAGTGCCCAACGAGTGCATTTCATATTGTGGGACCCTATAAGATTAGCTTATATGTACATAATTCGCCCACTTCCAAATTTGTGAAGAACACGAACGACTTTTCTGAACTATACAAGTCGAGGTCGTCATATATGTTTAAAAATTCCCCCGTCGTAGGCTATCTGAGTTGTGCTTAAGAAACAAAGTTTACACTGTCAAGTTTTCGAGGTGTACATATCATGTCGACATGTCTACGATTCTTTACAACTAATCAGAACATCATTTATGATATATGTGATCCACTATATATTATCGGCTTTGGCCAAATGCTTAAGAATCGTGACTTAACATACATGGATACCTAAACCCATTATGGTTCACATATGGGTCGACGGATCCTATCATGATACGAACTTGCTCATAGTATATCGGGTTAAACCATTGGAACTCTCATTCCAATATACAACATGTGCTAGTCTTCTATCTTATAGGAATTCAATCGTATTCCAAAACCAACTACTATGAATGTTTTACTTTAAGAATAGTTTATAGTAGTAATATTATCCCAATATCAGGTCACCCAGTGTCCAACTACATGATTATTCTACGGTCAATGACATTCTTAGCATATTATATATTAATCTAATATGCATAATGACATTACCATTAACAATGTTGAAATCAAAATGTAGTTATTTTATTAATAAATATTAAAATATAATGTACAATATATTATTCGGATTGATGCTCCAAGCAACAACTCCAACAAACTCCCATTTGCTTAGTGTCAATTCGGATAGTACAGAAGTCCCATCTTCTCCACATGTTTATCGAATAACTTAGGAGGTAAAGCCTTAGTAAGCGGGTCTACTATCTTGTCTTGTCCTTCAACCTTCAAGAACATTTTGTCTTTTTGTTCATTGATTTCTCTAATCTCACGATATTTCCTTTCCACATGTTTAGACTTGGAATGCGCTCTTGGCTCCTTAGCCTGGTCAATGGCTCCATTATTATCACAATACAATAGGATCAGATCCTCAATACTAGGCACAATGCCAAGTTCTGTGATAAAATTTCTAATCCAAATAGCTTCTTTAGCAGCTTCCAAAGCCGCTATAAATTCTTCCTAAGTAGTGGAATCAGCTGTTGAGCCTTGCTCTGAACATCGCCAACTAACCGCACCATATTAAGGGTAAATATATATTCAGATGTAAAATTTCTATCATCTAGATCTTAACTTTCAGTTCATCTTCTCTATATATGAAAACTTATCCTTAGTACCCTTAAAATATTTTAGGATATGTTTCACAGTTGTCCAATTATCATTACCTGGATAGGATTGATATCGGCTAGTCACACTGATGCCGTCTTGTACATAGCATAGCATACAGAATGTTTCCAATACAAGAATCATATGGCATGTTAGACATTCTAACTCTCATTTGAGGCACCATTTTATTCAAAAGATGTATATTGTATCGAAAATGTGTATTTATTGCATTGCAGTTGGTAAAACTCTACCTTTCTAACATCTTATCTATGTATGTGGATTGCGACAACCCTATAAACATCTTAACTCTATCCTAGTAGAGCCTTATACCCATTATATAGGAAGTTTCACCCATGTCTTTCATAGAGAATTCTTGCAAAGGTAGACTTTCATATTTTGCATCAATCATATATCATTCCCAATGATAAGGATATGGTCTACATACAATACATGGAATATTATCATGCTCCCACTAATTTTCTTATAAACACACGGTTCTTCCTTATTCTTGATGAATCCAGATAATTTAATTATCTCATCAAAACAACGATTACAGCTTCATGATGCCTATTTAAGTCCATAAATAGACTTCTTAAGCTTACAAACCAAGTTTGAAGACTCACCAGATATGAAATCCTCTAGTGTTCCATACAAATATCCGTCTCGAATAGTCCATTTAAGAAAGCGATTTTCACATCCATCTGACATATCTCATAATTGTGATATGCACCAATGACTAAAAGAATCCTACTGGATTTTAGCATGGCTACTCGTGAATTCCTCTTATAAATCCATTTACAACCAATAGGTTTAACTCGTTTAGGAAGTTCAACAAAATCCTAGACTTGATTGTCATACATAGAATCCATTTCGGATTTCATGGCTTCTTGCCATTTCCCGAATCGATATCCAATATCACCTGTTTATAGGTAGTCGGATCCATTTCCACCAATAGGAGAACATCAAGACTCACATCAAACGTTAAAAATAGTCTTTATGGAGGCTTTGATATTCTATTCGACCTAGTAGAACCTCTATCGTAAATTTTTCACCTAGTTAGATTTCTAGTTCCATCTCAGGTTCCTTAATATTGGGATTAAACTTATTGAGTTCAATCTTTCTACAATTCTCACTTTCTCTCAAAATTCCTTTTCAAGAAAAGTGAAAAAATGAGCAAAAAATATATTTCATTATGCAGAGTCATAGAATTGATATCCCAATGAATTTTTAGAATATCCAACGAACCTATATTTATACCTTCTGGATGATAGTTTATGTCTTTACACAACTCTAACATATGTGAGACAACCCTAAATCTTCAAATATCTAAGATTTCGATTTCTACTAAACCATATCTGATATGGGGTCGTAAAAATAACTTTCAATAGAACTTATTAAGTATGTGGGCAGCAATAAGTAAAGCATAACCCCAAATGTAATATGGAAGATCTGTATAGCTCATCATGGATTGCACCATATCCAATAAAGTATGATTTCTCCGTTAAGACACTCCATTGAATTGAGGAGTTCCTGGTGGGCTATATTGGGCAAGAATCTCACTCTCACTTAAATAACTTATAAATTCGTTGCTCATAAATTCACCACCCCGATCTAATCGAAGGCACTTGATGAATTTTTCGATTTTTTTTCTACTTCGTTTCAGAATATTTTGAACATTTGAAATATTTTTGATTTATGACTCATAAAATAAACATATCCATATCTTGACTTATCATTTGTGAAAGTCATGAAGTATGTGGAACTATCATGAGAAACATGATTTAATGGACCATACACATCACTGTGTATTAGTTCTAATAAATCTTCAACACAGTGTCCAACACCAAGAAATAGGGACTTTGTCATTTTCCTTGGATACATGACTCCCAAATTGGATAAGGACTCAAGGTAGGTTCTTCAATCAAACCATCATTAATCAATTTTGATAGACGTCTAACACCTATGTGGCCCAATCTCATATGTCATAATTCAATGTTATTTAATTCAAATCTTTTACTTGTATTTTCCTCTACATTAAAGACATCTTTATATGTTTCCAAAATATAGTGATCGTTAGATAAAGAACATTCACATATCAAATAGTTGTCTTTATTATATAAACATAAAACATAATCTTTAATGTTTATTTTATATCACTCTTTATCCAATATCGGTAATGATATTATATGTCTCATAAGATAGGGTACATAATAACAGTCATGTAAAAATAATTATATCCATTAGGAAAATCTAGAACAATCGTTCCTATGGCATTGACATTCAATGTCTCACCATTCTTAACTATAAACTGGATGTCCACTTTGTTCAGCCTTCTTTTAACCCTTATGACCTGGATGGAGTTGCAAATATGAGTGGGACTGTCAGTGTCTAACACCCATCCATTATTTACATCCAAGACTAATGGGATGTCAATAATAGGAAAAATACAAAACGTACCTGAGGGTCCTGCCTTTCCTTTCAGCTCTGGATAATCTTCCTTCCAGTATCCAGACTTCTTGGAGTGTAGACATGCATCACGAGTTACATGCGATTTTGCAACTTTGTTCTTCTTGGAGTTTCTATTTGATATCTTATTCTTTCCAATTTTTATTTTCTTCGACTTTCTAGAAGTCTTTGAATAGCTTGCTCCACTATAGAGGTACAAAGCGGGATTGTCTTTCTTCAAATCATGTTCTACAAGTTATGAAGTTCTTCATAATTGGTTTGTATCGAATGCATATGAAAGTTTAACACAAAACCAACATAAGTACCGGACAAATATGATAAAATCAAATTTCATCCTAGCCGTTCATCGATCATAATGCCTTATCGTTCCAAATATCGGATCTAGTCGATCATGTTCAAAACATGAATGTTGACCGCGCCTCTATCCCTGAGCGTAGTATGGAAAAATTTCTTAGACCTCCGATATATTTCAATTTCTTGATTTGTTTCGAAGAACTCATTGAGGATTTCACCTTTAGGTTATCGTCCTTCCATTTTTCAAAAGTCTCTCGCTCTTCGGGAGTGGAATCATGACTCCAAGACTTTTCTGACTCGAAGACAAGGGCGGATGCTCATTTCCCATTCAAAATAGTTCTCGGCTCTTTTCAATTTAATAGAATAAAAAAATTGCGCTAATGGATTTTTGGCAGCTATCTATAAGACAAAAATTAAACACTAGCAGAACATCTTCATTTCAATATAAAAATACTAATACGATTATGGATTTTAAATCTATTAGTGTTCTCCATTACTTTACATAATTCTGTAATTTCCCTTAACGGAAAACTAGAAATTTGACAATCAAAATTTCATAACGGGAAGTGGATCCCATGACATTTACTCCAACCTCACAATAATGATGGTCTTGACCTTAATAAACTCATTAGGTAGACCTCGAAGGTCAATCACATTTATATGACTCCTATGTTTGGTCTTAAAACGTTTCTTATCCTCACAATAATGAAAGTATTGGATTAAGACGTGTTTCGGGTGTATACTTATAAATGTGCACTAATGAGCTTCGTAAGTACTAAAACACTTACAAAGTGGTTATTTACTCCCAAGTATAAGAGTATTGAAGTAATAGAATAACTCAGTAAGTCCGGGATAATCTAAAAGTAATAGATTTGTAAAATAAAATAGTAATTTGAGTGAAAAGAAAAAAATGAATTGTTTGAAGTGATAAGTAATTTTTAATTGAACTACAATAATAAATTAGAATGTTGGGGCTAGGAGATCCACTCTTAATATTTCAAATATAGAGAAATCTTACTTTTATAAGATATAAATTGTCATTATTACCAGTTAATATACTTCAGGAATTAATTATGCCAAAACATATAAAATCAGCCATAAAGTCGGTGATAACATATGTATATAACATGTCCAGTTAGGTACTCAATTATGACAAATAAATAAAACCATCCATAAAGACGGTAACAAAATTTGTCAATAATTAATCCAGATTAAAATTAAATATTAGTCTTTCGATTACAATTCATTTATTATAATATAAGTCAGATTAATTTATATTCTCATATTTAGAGTTTCACCCTTTACCCTAACTTGATGGAATTAGCTACTCATGATTTGAATAAAAACTTGCATAATTTTATTACTAAAAAGAAAAAAGAAATTACAAGAAAATAAAACAGACAAGATATTTCTTCCAAATTCTTCAAGAGAGAAAATTAAAGAAGCATGGAGAAAATGAGAAGTGAGCACCTCTATTTATAATAGAAGTGCTCATCTCTCAATTATTAATTACAACTTTCCAAATGAAATACAAACAATAAACTTTTACTAATTTATTATTCTTTTTTCTTTTTTCTTTTTCCTTTTTTGATTTTTATTTTTGTTGATCATTTTGCAAACATTTGTCACAATCCACCTAAAGATGAATTATGACATTTTACCTTTTTTTTTTATTTCATTTTCTAATAATTAAACAACAAAGTTGTAAATATTTGAGTATTCTTTTATCTGGAACTAGAATCACCTCAAATTGATATCAAAGTAAAACGTTATGGCCAAAATACAAAAATTGTGCAAGGTTGGAATTTCCAAAATTGTACAATGTTATAACGCCATTTTAAGTTTTTGGCCTCCAAAATCCAAATGTCGCTTCCATTTATCTAGTTATGCATCTTAAGTATTATTTAACCTACATAAGAAATAAAAATCACAATAAAAATATATAAAACATAAATTTAATTATTATTTTACAACTGTGCAAAATTAAGAGGATTAATGAAATTATAAGTGTAAAATGATTAGTTTCTATTTTATTAAGTGTGCACTTTTTAATGTTCATCAAGTACACTCTCAAAAAAAATTTGGTATTAGGTGACTACGTCAACTCATCACGCTACATCTAATGTTTTACCGGAGTGACCTAAGTTCTGACCACTTATACTCTCATAATAATGACAATATTGAGCATAAGTAATAAGAACTCATTCATCTCCGTATTGACAAGACGAACCATCCTATAATGCTCCAACATTATTAATATTATTACTTAAAATAAAATAATCACCTAATCACGGAATATTTATGACAATCAAGTCATAAACATGCTTGGGTTAAAATAAAATTTTAATTTAAAACATGCAATGCATATCCAATATGACTTATACATAATTAAATTAAAATTACAGAGGTATATATTCAAATACATATCAAACATGCAACATGTGTTGTGTGGTTAAGAACTGCTCTGATACCATTCTGTTGGGGTAGTTGTACCTCTAGGGTCGGATATATGTCCCGCGCAATAGAAGTGGGTCAAACCCATGGATATCAAGTATGGTGTATTTTAAAATTATTTTATGAAATACTATATTTCGTTACGAGTCAGTAGGAAAAAAAGGGCAGAATCGGAGTCCGGAAACTCTGAAACAGAGAAAATCAAGTCTCAGCGCTCATAGGCAACAGCTCTCGGCGTGTTGTGACGCGCATACTTGGGAGTTGCAATGCCCAATCTGTGAATGATCGGTGTTGTGACGCACAATGGTGAGCATCGCGAAGTCCATGGCTTTAAGAGGTAAGTGTTACGATGCTGGAGATTGGAGTTGCAATGCTGCCGTGTAAAATATTGGCAGTGAGCAAATTTACCTTGAATCTGATCCAAAACACTTCCAATTTTCTCCAAACACTTCAATACACCTAAAATTCAATTTTAACATCAAAACCAATATCAACACATGTTATACAAAAAATATATTTTTATTCCCAGCAATGCTCATACAATATGCACAATGATCAGATTTTAATAAGGCCGGGGTAACAAACACAGTACCAGATCTGGTTCCCAAAAATGGTGCTCTGAAGAAGGAGGGAGAAGAGAAAATACAACTGAGGGGAGAGATCTGGTCTCTATGCCTCAGAGGAGTAGTAACAATTTAAACGGCAGAACTGATATAGTTATCAGTCTGCAAGCATGCTTTAATAATTGCTTTTAAATAAACATACACAGCTTTTACATATACTCTGAAACAAATGCTTACATTTTCTTTGAAGAACAAAATGAAAGTTAAACTAAAGAGAAAGTTTGAAAGGAGAGAAATTCAAAGATGATTCTAAAAACAACGGATGCCTTCAACTGAAAGTGAATGGGAACTATATACCCAACATCCAACAACTATTACAAACTACAATTATTAAAAACAGTAAGATGCTTCTGCTTTTCGTGTTTTGGGTGACTTTGAATGCTTTCTTCACATGGCTATAGTAAGATGTTTGGCTTTGGATGCTTTCTTCACATGGGTTTGTCATAATTTTCCGCATGGCTTTGAATGCTTTCCTCACATGGGTATAGTAAGATGCTTTGCTTTGAATGCTTAAACAGTAAGATGCTTCTGCTTTTCGTGCTTTGGGTGTCTTTGAATGCTTTCTTCACATGGCTATAGTAAGATGCTTGGCTTTGGATGCTTTCTTCACATGGGTTTGTCATAATTTTATATATATATATATATATTTCTTTGAATCAAAACATAAACTAAAATAGAAACCCACAATAAAATAACTCATGAACAATTCTAGGCCACTCAAAGGTAGTCAAGTGATTCTAGAACGGTAGTCATAGCTCCAAGCTATCATCTAGAGTTCAAAACTCTAATTTTATATTCTGTGTCAAACATGAACATTATACTTCCAAAGAATCTATACATAATTCATTAGCCTAATTTCAACATCAAGTTATGTTATTCTACATCCAATACATAATACACCACTATATGTTTCATTAATGATAACAACTCACTAATGAAAACATAGCTTTATAGAAGATCAAACTTACATAATAAGTTTGATTCGAATATCCAATCTTCTTCGCCTTGTTGTTGTAGAGAACTTCCAAAGCTAGCAAGCTTGATATGAAGATCCAATCTTATTTTTATTAATGTTGTAGAGAACTTCCAAAGCTTCTCCCACAAAAACTTTACTTAGGCTAATATTTTTTTTCTTTTACTTAATGCTTGTTTTATTTTTTTTTTTTTTACTTTGTCTTTTTTAAAAACTTATTCAGCTTGCCTTTTATATCAAAACTTATGTAATTTTTAATTATTAAAAATCTTAATCAACTTTTAGGTAGGCTTAATCCAATTTGTCCAAATATGTATAATTAGGTATGACTAATCACTTTTGTCTACCACTTTGATTTAATCCAATTAATTCAAGAAAAAGTTTAATAAATGGATTAGTTAAATGTCTACAACTTTGATTTAATCCAATTAAATCAAGTCAAATACACATATTATTACATATTTATAATTACTAAAATATCTTCCAATGGTAGAGATATTTATGAAATTACAACAAAATCCTTATGTGATTTTGGATTAATCCAATTAATCGAATTAGGTCAAAGTAAATAATTAATTTTATCCAATAAAACTTAATTATTTTAGTTGATAATTATAATATCAAAAATTATTGGCTACCTAAGTGCTCAATGAGTACACTTTATATTGTGAGACTCTCTAAGCCCGACACGTTCATCATATAACCCAAGCTTATATGTTCGCAATTCGCCTACCTCTGAATTTGCGAAGAACACGAACGACCTTTCTGAACTATACAAGTCGAGGTCATAATATTGTTAATAATTTTTTCGTCATAGGCTATCCGAGCTGTGCATAGGAAACATATATTAAACCGTCAAGTTTCCGAGATGCACATCTTATGTCGATATGTCCACGATTCTTTACAACTAATCATAACACTATTTCTGATATATGTGATCCACCTTATGTGATCGACTTTGGCCAATGTCTTAAGACTTACATATATGGATATCTAAACCTCTTATTGTTGTGATATTTTTTATCGTACCGTAAGTGTACAGTGTCAAGTTTTAGTAAAGATAAGTGAAAGAGTGTCGAACTCACATGGATTGTATTCAACTCACACTAAATACTATAATTAGTAAACCTAACTTTATTTAGAAAACAACTAAATTAAGATTTAAAAACTAAATAAATAAGATATTAAAATATTTAATTAAGATAATCCAATAAGAGAGAGATTCAAGAGTCCAATTTCACCTAGCTATCCCCTATGTATTTGTCATGCCATTCAATTCTTATTCAGTTACGCTGGTTATAAGTCAAAAATGCTAAAGTATTCCACTCTCTCTCCCGAGAAATAGTGAAAAGATTATTAATTACAGACTTCGATATCCTTATAAAAATCTAATAATTAACAACTCATTATGCTTTGTTATTCTTTATTAACGACTTCAAAGGAATTATAGATTCTCTCAAACTCTATAAAACTCCTAGGTTATATTCTCTAGATTCTATTCAAAATCTCTCTCTCCCGTGCGATAGATTCTAAACATTCATAAGCTCAATTTGTGGCCAACAAACAAGAAGCATTAAATGCAAGAGAATATAAATAAACTGAATTAAAACTTCATAAAAATCATATTAGCAAACAACACATAAGTTCAAGCCTAGGCTACATCATTCTCTAGAATAATAGAGTTAGTTCACGACCAAATAATAAAACAATGAAAGCATGGTCATTAATATAATAGAAATCATTAGAATTAAAGGAAGAAACTAGAAGATTAAACCCGAATCGAATCCTTTCATTTTCAGACGTCACAGTCTTCGTCTCCTTCTGTCGCTCTTCAATTTTTCTCTTTGAATCTCTCTAAAATATGTGTTTAGAACCTTTTGTTGTGTATTAGCCTCATTTTTTAGGGTTTTGGATGAGCTTATATATTTATTGGGAAGTCATTGAGTCCTTATGCATGTGGAACACTAAAAACTGAAGATTATGGGCTCTTGTCGCAGTGTCGTAATGCCGGAAGTGGCGTGGCGACGATGAACTCTTGGGAATCATGTATGGATCCTATCTGGACGTCGCGACGCCAGGCCAAAATTTCAGGATTGTGTTTTCAGCTTATTTTGCTCTCCCGCGTGCTTCCGATGCATCCGTAAGGTCCCAAATTAAGTCCATTTGCCCCAAGATCCATGTTCCAATTCTTCTTAACAATAAAACATAAAAGAAAATACAAAATACATTAAATGACACGGAATCTAACAAAATAGAAAGTTAAGAATGCAGGAATAAGTGGGTATAAACCACACTTATCAAACACCCCCCAAACATAAGATTTTAATAGTCACGAGCAAAAGACTAAATAAAAATAACAAATTAACTAGGCCACTTTTGTAGGGATCGCGATTGCATTTAGCGTATGCAACAAGCCTTTAAACCCCTATGCATCCCTAATGGATGAGTTATAGTCTCGTGAGAGCTTACAGAGACGACACCCACAAAAGTCATTCACACACAATCATGCAAAAATAAAAAATAATAATAATAATAGAAGCAAATAAAATAGTCCAGGTAGTTATGCATAATATTGTCCTCAAAGACTGTCTACCAATGAAATCAAAAAACCTTCAAAGTACTCAATGCAACTAAAATCCTAGTTCTTGAATAAATTATTTAAGCCAAACTCAAAGTGTGTGTGTGTGTAAAAGTTCAGTCACAGCGTGACTCTTAAGTAAGCCAACTCAATGATTTCATCTCAAAAATTGAGATCCGATGGGTCAAACCAACCTAAATATCTCAAAAGTACTTTGTAATTTCCTTTCTTTGCTCAGTATGGTATGATTTTTTCCTCCTTTTTCATTTCTTTTCATTTTTTTCCACACACATATCCTTTAAGGTAACATTTCTCCTTATGGTGGTTCTAACACTCACCCATGGGTAGCTTCAAGCTTATTGGTTATAAATGGTTTAACCTTTTCTTTTTTTCAATTTTTTTTCTTTCAAATTTTTTTTCTTTATTTTCTTTTGTTTTTAACCATACCATACATCATAACACTAGCATATTGAGATAGATATCTAAGAAAATGGTCATTCATCGGAAAATAATTTTTTCAACTAGTCACTTTTTCAACTACCTAGGTTCTTACTGATAAGCACCTATTGTTAAGTGCTTACGAGTCTAACCTAAATCACCTACTCAAGGCATCAGATAAAAATCAATTGGGAACTTATCATTTCTAAGTCTTCTTCGAAAGCAAACAAAATTCATCATTAGACTTATGTTTTACAATCAAAGATTAAAAACAAAAAACATTTTTTTTTAAATAGTATGAACTATCACTACATGCACACACACCCCCAAACTTAAAACTTGCATTGTCCTCAATGTATTATAAACATAAAGAAACAAGAGTGAGGAACAACACTACCGTGCATGGAGTTGATCAGGCTCCTGCTGGTCAAAATTTGATTGCGCGAGTAGTGTGGGTTGTGCTACCTGCATAAATAACATGCAAACTAATAAACAAACAAATAACACAAAAAAATAAAATAAATTAATGAAAATAAAAATAAACAAATGCAAGGGTTACCTCCCCGCTAGTGCTAAGTTTAACTTCTTCAGTCAGATGCAACCACCCAATGATCATGGTGGCTTCAAATCGTGGACCGGGTGATCTCTTGTCCTTTCTTCTTTGGTATCTACTGGTTGTTATGATATGAAAAAGAAAGCTTGGAATGCTGTGGCAATTTGTCCATGGATGTCCTCCAGATTCTATTGATGGTTGAAATTTTTGACTGCACATATGGCAAAATTGACTTGACCACTTTTTGAGCTTCCCAATGATCATCTTCAATTGAGCACTGACTCTTGATTTGTTCTTTTTGTGATGCTTTGAGATCATTTCTGGTTCTAGCCATGGGGTATCTTTGTTTATGCACGGCTTCACTATGCTCGTAGGTTGCTGAAATACTAATTCACCATGCGTGTTTGCTGAATGGGGTTTTATAGCGGAAATCCGGTAACACGCCGGAATAGTGGAAAATCAAAATTTTCTGATTTTAAAATTTCTCTTGGATCAATTAAATAAATATATTTATTTAATTATCCAATTCTTAAATTCTGAAAAATTACACAAGAAATCATATTTCTTGGTAATTACTGAATTGCCCCATAACTTTGCAAATTGATCATTTTAGTCCAAAATTGGCAAATATAATTTTGGATGATTCTAAATCATTTCTAAAATATTTTTCAACATATCCAATACATAAAAATCAGATTTCACACAAATCCCCAAATTTAAGCCCAATGCCGTGAGCACCCCAAAATTTTCAATTAATTGTAATTTGGTCCCTTTAGTTCAAAACATGTCAAGATCAAATCCAATCCACCCAAAAATTTATGTGCATCATATACACTCTATAATACATCACATATATGAAAAGCCCCAATTTTAGAATTGGTTATGAACCCTAAATTTTCAATTTCATCAAATTGACTAATTTTACCAAATCTTTAAAATCCAACACTTTAATCTATTTAATACTTCACCAAACAAGCCTCACCACTTTGAAATAACTCTAGAACAATTCTAGGTCACCAGGGAGTGGCTCAAAAACTCTAGAATGGCAACTTGATTTCCAAAGAATCAAAAGTAAGCCTTTAAAACCATTTTAAGCTTACTTACATGCATCAATCTTTCATTCAAGTTCACTACCAAATAAAAACAAACTATAAGAGAGGATAGAATATCAAAGCAACACAAAATGATGCCAAGCATGTTAGAAACAATTTTCATGTTGAAGACTTTAAAGAAATACTTACAAAAATCAATGTTTTTCAAGCTTTTTCCTTTATGTCTTCAAGATTTTCTCTCAACTTTCTTTTATGTTTATTTTGTGTATTTGAACTTCTAAAACCCTAAAATTGAAACAAACAATATATACTTCACCAAAAATTGTCCCTAAGACGAATTTGAAGCAAAGAAAATATCTAGATATTTTTTCAATTTTTGTTTCATTTAATAAGCTTTAGCAACTTGTTATCTTTAATCATTACAACTTTAATAACTTTATAACAAGGCAACTAAAGTCATTTAAATAAATATCACAACTTAGGATATTTATATTTTTAATTAATTTAATTATTTAACAATTAAATAATTATTTAAATACAAATATATTAAATATATATATTATATTTACATTAAATATCAAATACATATATATATTTATGATATTAGTCAAATATCTCAATTTGACAATTAATTAATGTGTATTTGATAAAATCTATCATTAAATGCAAATACGCAAAAATTATAAAATGACAATGGGTCCCTTCACATGTATTTTGCGTTTAACCTTTAAACGACTTATAAATAATCAATATTATTTATAAATATTGCCATCGTGCTCTACGAGTATATTTCATTAGTGAGACTCTCTAGATTAAGGTATATCCGTCACGAAATCCAATTTCGTGTCCATAATTTACCCACCCGTCAATTATAACGACCACGAATAAACTCGATGAATCATACAGGTCGAGGTTATGGCATATGTATAATTCCTCTGTCACAGGTATCCGGATATATCCCAGAGATATAGATGTAAACGTCAAATCTCTATAGGGACTATCCCGTCGACGTATCTATTAGCAATCTCAAAAATAGAACACTTAAAACTGACTTCTAAAGTGTACCACGGGCCCATGGTTTTTATCTGATTGCTAATCATATATGGACTACACAAAACTGACAGATCCTATCTCGACACATATAGGACACCCTGAGGATCTATCCACACCCAACGAACATGCGGAGGTCTGATCTAAATAGATATGTGACGTGACTGCCATCTACGTGTGGAAGATGTCTCATGTGCCCACAGTGGTACTTCAAGTCTAAGAATCACAAATGCTACTCAACTCGAGAAGATTCTTATTGACGTTGGTGTACCATCCATTAATAATCTTCGGTGAGTCGTTCAATGTTTATCCGCTATAAACACCTACATGTCTATACGAGTCTCCAAGCTCATGGTTCATTGAGAAACCATTGGAATCATATATTCCAGTATACGACATGTACCAGTCTCAACGGGTTTACTTTACTGACCAAGTAGTGTAAGCCTTGACTAGGAATTGTCTAAGAATGACAACGTCATGATACAATTCAATGTCAGTTGTGAAGCTTTTGCAATAGTATCATGACTAATCATTCTAAGGTCAATTACGTCTTTACCATATTAAAAGATATATTATATTATAGAAACTGATCATTTCATTCATAATAAAAAGTTTTACATAAGTATTTTCAAGGAAATACAAAAGGGAATTAGCGCTCTGAGCACCAACCCCACAAAAACTCACACTTTCTCTAGTGCCAATATCGATTGTATATAATACCCATCGACTCCACATGTTTATCAAACAACTTCGAAGGTATGGCCTTCGTCAGCGGGTCTGCTACATTATCTTCACTCGGTACCTTGCACACGATAATATCCCCTCGCGACATAATCTCTCGAATGATGTGGTACTTTCATTCCACATGTTTTGACTTCTGATGCGTCCTTGATTCCTTTGCCTGCACAATGGCTCCAGTATTATCATATTATAACGGGATCACATTCTCGATACTTGGGATAACTCCCAATTCTGTGATAAAGTTCCTAATCCAAACAGCTTCCTTTGCAGTTTCAGAAGCTGCAATGTATTCCGCCTCTGTGGTGGAATCCGTAGTTGATCCCTGTTTGGAACTCTTCCAACAAACTGCACCTCCGTTAAGGGTAAAGACGAATCCAGATGTAGACTTTATATCATCGGGATCTGATTGGAAGTCGGAATCCGTATACCCATTAACTTGCAGTTCACTTCCTCCATAAATTATCAACTTATCCTTAGTACCTTTAAGATACTTCAGGATATGTTTAATGGCCATCCAATGGTCATTTCCTGGATTGGACTGATATCTACTAGTTACACTAACAGCGAAACTGATATCAAGCCTAGTATATAACATGGCATACAATATACTACCCAAACACGAAGCATAAGGTTGGTTAGACATTCTAACATCCTCATCTTCTATTTGTGGACTCAGCTTAATTGAAAGATGAATCACATGTCTGAATGGTATGTTTGCTGTCTTACAGTTACAAAAATTATATTGTTCCAAGATCTTATCTATGTACGTTGATTGGGATAACCCAATCAGCTTCCTTTGTCTATCTATATAGAGTTTTATCCCTAAAACATAGGAAGCTTCTCCCAGGTCCTTCATGGAGAAATTCTTACAGAGATACGCTTTGACGCCTTGCATCATTCCTATATCATTCCCAATGATTATGATGTCATCAACATAGAGGACTAAAAATACGACCATGCTCCCACTGGCCTTCTGATACACACAGGATTCTTCCGAATTCTTGAGAAAACCAGACGATCTAATAATCTCGTGGAATCAAAGATTTCAACTTCGTGAAGCTTGTTTAAGTCAATAAATGGACTTCTTAAGCTTACATACTATACCTGAGTTTTCGCTGGACGCAAAACCTTCCGGCTGTTCCATATAGATTTCTTCATCAAGAAATCCATTTAGAAAAGCTGTTTAGACATCCATTTGCCAAATCTCGTAGTCATGATACACAGCTATAGAAAGCAAAATCCTAATGGACTTAAGCATTGCTACTCGTGAAAAGGTTTCATCGTAGTCGACACCAGGTCGCTGCGTGTAACCTTTTGCTACCAGTCGGGCCTTGTAAGTTTCAACTTTACTGTCAGGCCCGCGCTTCCTCTTGTAAACCCATTTACAATCGATAGGAACAATTCCTTTGGGAAGCGGAACCAAGTCCCAAACTTGATTCTCATGCATTGAGTCTAACTCGGATTTCATGGCACTTTGCCATTTCACGGAGTCGATGTCCAACATCAATTCTCTATAGGTGAAAGGATCAGTCTCTTCAACTAAGAGAACATCTAGACTTTTCTTGTATCAAAGAAAAGCGTTCAGGAGGTCTAGATACCCTTTGTGACCTATGGAGTGTGTGCGTTGAAGGTCTTTCATCTACTTGAACTTCGAGTTCCTCCGTTGGTTCGTTGTTTTCAGGTTGGACTTCATCAAGTTCAACCTGTCTATGATTACCATCTTCTGACAAGAATTATACTTCTAGAAATCTTGTGAAGCGAGCTATGAACACATTTCGATGCTCAATATCATATAATAGATATCTCATCGTGTTCGAAGGATATCCAACAAACCTAAACTTTTACCCTCGAGTCGAAAACTTATCTTGCTGAGTCACCCTGACATAGGCAAGACAACCCACAACCTTAATATAACTAAGATTTGGTTTCCTACCGGTCCATATCTCATATGGAATCGTAGAAACAGCTTTTGAAGGAATCTTATTCAAAAGATGTGCAGTTGTTAGAATAGAGTAGCCCCATAAGAAATAAGGCAAATCTATAAAACTCAACATTGATCGGACCATATCCAATAGAGTCTGATTTCTCCTCTCAGACACTCCATTGTGTTGTGGAGTACCTGGAGGAGTATATTGAGCGAGAATCCAATTCTCCTTCATATAATCCATGAACTCACTGCTCATATAATCACCGCCTCGATCAGATCGAAGGCATTTAATATATTGACCAGTCTATTTTTCTACTTCATTTCGTAACTCTTTGAACTTTTCAAAGGTTTCTGATTTATGTCGCATCAAATAGACATAATTGTACTGTGACAGATCATCGGTAAAGGTAACGAAACACGAATAACCACTATAAGCAGTTTGATTTAGTGGACCACATACATTAGAATGTACGAGTTCTAGTAAGTTAGTGGCGCGGTGTCCAACACCAAAAAATGGGGCTTTGGTCATCTTACCATGAATACACGATTCACAAGTCGGATAGGATTCAATGGTAAGATCTGGTATCAAACCATTCCTAACCAATTGGGTAAGGCGTTTAACGCCTATATGACCTAGCCGTATATGCCAAAGTTCAGTATTATTAACAACAGGTAAACTACGTTTATTAACTCTAATATTTAAAATATCTTTAGAAGTTTGCAATGTGTAATGACCATGCTGGTTTGGACAACAAAGGATTTGAATATTACGTTTATCATATAAATACAAAGAACAGTTCTTAATATTAATACGATAACCTTCTGTATCTAATACAAAAAGAGATATAATATTAGCTACACATCCTGGTACAAAATAGCAGTCATATAATAAAAGTGTCTCATTCGGCAAAGGGAACTCGCATACTCCCACTGCAACTGCATCCAGAGAGTCTCCACTCCCAAATCGCAACTGCATCTCTCCAGCTTCAATTTCCTACTTTCCTTCAGCACCTGCAACGAATTGCAAATGTGAACAGGACAAGCAGAATTAAAATCCAGCTGGATGTAACGACTTCACAAGCAAAAGAGATATCAATAACTGGAAAAATAAATGTACTTGATGTAGATGCTCTCTCCTTCCTCAGCTGGGCAATGTAGTTAGGACAGTTCATTTTCCAGTGCCCGACTTTGCTGCAATGATGGCATTTGTCTTCAGAAGCCCTCTTGGGCTTTGCTATCTTACCTTGTGGTTGAGGATCGAAACCTTTCTTCTTCTTTCCCTTTGACCAAGTCTGGGAAGAAGTAGAAAGTGAAGTAGGTCTCGGAGGGCGAGTCGGTACTCCCTTCTTGAGGTCCTCTTCCACCGTGAGCAGCATCATATGCAACTCATGGTAGGTACAGATTATCCCATTCATGTTGAAGTACATCACGAATTGGCAATATGAAGCTGGGAGTGAACCAAGAATGACACTCCCACTGATAATGGCATTCAGAGGGAGATTACGTTGCCTCAATTGATCGATCAAATCGATCATATGAAGAACATGTGAGCTCACAGCTTGCCCCTCATCCAATCACGCATGGAACAGTTCCATTGCGACCTTATGAACAACAACTTGTTCTTGGTTCTCAAACGATTCTCGTAATCGCGACATCATGCTATATGCTTCTGACATGCCATAATATTGTTTCTTGAGTCCCGGAGACAGTGAACTTAGGATGTATGATTTAACTTTTAAGTCATCATCCTTCCAAGCTTGGAAAACTTGGAGTTCCTCCGGTGTTGCATCCTCAGCCACAATAAGGGGCAGCGGACCCTAAAAAACATATCCCAAATTCTCGGAATCGATGACAATCCTCAAATCCAAGTCCTAATCAGCGAAGTTCTCAGCGCCTTTAAGTTTGTTCGCATCCAACATACGCGCAAACTAATTAGTAAATGGTGCCGCCATCGCAAATCTATCATATAGATTACGAAAAACAGTTAGCAGATTATAAAGCAGTTTCATATAATATAAAAAGCATTAACTAGATCATGGATTTTTAATCTAAAAATGTCCTTCTCACTAAATCATGCAAAATTGTAATCCCCAAACAGAATACAGAGATTTAATAATTAAATTAAATACAAATAGTGAAAGGTGGATCCCATGAATATATTTCAGCTCACAGCATAGGCACGGTCTCACCTACGTATATTCATCAGGTAGACAACTCATTGTCAATCACTCAATAGTGACTTCTGGGTTTCCGTTCTTGGTCGTTTCTCATTGTGACAGCTTGGACACATTCACAAGGAGACGTACCAAGGTTAAACTCATCAATGATAAACTCAAGCTACTTGCGTAACCCTGACAGCTTGGGCACGTTCAAGATTCCGCTTTCGCTTGAATTTATCTAGTATCTAATATACATCCGGCATAAATAATTTTCTATCGGCTACACCCTCACAGCAGAGGAACGGTCTCAGATGTAGTCACGGAAAAATATTCATAAACTGTATTGACAAGACGGATCATGTAATATGCATCAAATATATAATTAACATTAAACCTTATTAATTAGGGATTTTCCGTAAAAGATGCTTTCTACTTTATTTAATCTAAATAAATAAATACATGCATGTATCAAGCAAATATTAAATTAAACATTGAATTTAAAAGGCATAATCATATTAGGGTGTCCAGAATCAGACTCGCTCTAATACTATTTTGAAGGAGGTTTTATGGCGGAAATCCGGTAATGCAGCGGAATAGTGGAAAATCAAAATTAAAAAAAAATATAATTAATTAGTAACTCAAGGGTCGACCCGCAGTCCGACCTCTAACCCTTGATCCTCTTCCAATCCCAGATCGATGGATTGGGCCGAGTTTTAAATCAATTTTAACAAAAATCTGACCATAGTAACTAAACCAAAACGAATAGTAACTTAATGCAATTAGACAAAACAAAGGGGCCTGTATGAAAATTATCCTTAAATACGAGTGTTTTCTTTTTTAGCTGTATTTCTTTTTCTGGCTCAGCGGATCCGTTATTACTTCTATAATAAGAACGAAAGGAGGCCACTCGCATTGGGTTTGTATTATTTTTTAAAATGATTTTGTAACCTTTTTTTTCTTCGGAAAAAAAAAAAAAAAAAAAAAAAAACCTTTGTTTAAGATCTCTGAAGCTCTGCATATATTCATTAAAATGTATAATGTTATTTTATATTCATATTATGTGCTCTTTCCATGAAGGCATGTTTCTTCATTGGGGTTTTGAAATTAAGTATATTTATTGATTTATAAATGAGATAATGTTCTGTTTTTTCTTTTTCTTTTTGTTTTTTTTTTCAGTGTAAGTTTTCTTTTTTAGTTGTTTAAGTTAGTTTTGGAATTTGCAATGATGTTATGTTGAATTTGAATGAGACCATTTACTTGAAATTATGCTTATTTGTATTACATGTTCTTCATTTGTATTCACGAAAGACAAAAGGGACCATCATTTCGAAGATTGATCTGCATCATTCACTTTCCTGGGATTGAATTTTTAGTTGCATCACATTACCGCTGTATATGTTTACTAAAAAAGTGATTTATGTGGATTATATATTCTATTGTAGGTGCCTGTTGCACGTATTGGCTTCTTTGTGTTTAATGGAATGTTGTATATAGTTGTCTGAACAAAAAAAGAGTTGTTAAACTGTCCTTATGCTGCATTAGCAGCAGAGTTTAAGGTCTGCAAGTCCGTGTGCCGTTCTTTATGTATTTCTGTATTGCATTTAGCTAGATTAAACTATGTTATTGGTTGCACTCAATGTTAGTAACTTAATTTTGACAATTTTTTTCGCATCCATGTTGATGCTTCTGATCTCAATTTTTTCTGCATACAGCTTGAGGCCTCCTGAATGAAAAGTTTTTCAATGGACAAAGAAGAGGGATTTTTTTTGTCTGAACGTTTGAAGTTTAGATAAGGTTGATGAGGCATTAGATCTGATTAGAGGTTTATGTATTTTGTAGTGTAAAGCAGACATGAAAGGCGGAAATAGTAACAGATTTAGGGGAAGAGATCTTTCTGTTGCTCTGATTACACTTATTTTGACAACCATTCTATTTTCTGTTACTACTCTATTTACGGGCCATGATCGATTAACCTGGCCATCTTCAGGTTTGTGTTCCAATTTCCAAATCCATCTATATTATTCATATCCGAGTATCTACATCTATAATGTCCTTGCTTTTTCCCTTATTTGTAATATATACTGAAAAAACTATATTGATTTCATCATTTTCTTGGTTTCTTTTATTTTGCCTTTTTCTGAAACAATATAAACTCATGCTTCCAATAAAAAAAATTAAATCAGAAAGCTTCAAGGTTACAATTACATTAAACCAAATCATGTGCTTAGGTTTACTATTCAGGCACGGCTGGAGTGAAAACATTAGGTAGTTGCATCAGCATTATTGCTTGATTAGGACTTACAATAAATTCTACTAAATCTTTTCCTAGGTCTATCTGGCTTCTAAGTAATATTTTTTCTTGTGGCTCAGAGTTTCGCCCATATATTGTATGCAACTCTTCAGTGCCTAAGAGTTCAAACTGGCATATCGAAGAAGACAATTCTGAAGAAATCACTGCAGAAGAAATGGAAGAACCAGTACATAAAGATTTAGATAATCAACTAACAAATTTTACAACCTCATATGATACTGAAAAGAAAGAAAGTGATGGGGATATGAAATCCTCGACTAAGAATAAAGGTAATGCTGCTTTCTTATATAACTTCAACTGTTGCTACTTGCTACTCTGCTTATTTTATGAGCCTTTTCTGTATGTGATAGGAATACATTTTTCTTCTTTATCAGCTTGCACTGAACCTGTCGTTATGAAGCTTTGCTTTACTGCATTACAAGCACAATTGGCATGCAAGTCTCACGGATAGCTAAAGAAAAGAGTTAGAATACATGAGTAAAATTGATGTAATGGTTAATTGATTTTGCATGTGCCATTCCCATAACTGTGTAATTCTTAATAGTATACTAGCATTGCAGCCTTCGATTCAGAAATATTTCAGTCATAATTTTTCTTTTACTCCTTGTATTAGATCATGTGTTATGAGTTAAGCCTTCATGACCTCTTGGATAGCTTGAAATATGCATCTTTATTGCTTGCATGGCCACTGTCCTTAGTAATTAGTATTAAAATGATCATTTCCCATGGACATATGTGGCTTATGACCTGCATTATATTATATTTGGTTAATTACCAGGTCCCTAGAAATTATCCTGTCTTGTTTGGTAACTAAGATACCCAACCAAAAAATCTTGACCTATTTGCCATTCTTTAGTTGTGCAAACACGTGTAGGCATTTAGGCACATACATTTATCAAACCACATGCTAAGCACTCCTCCCACCTCTGTAAGTACATGTGTGTGTGTGTGTTAAAGGACAGCAAAAGAGAGATGCAAAATAAAAATGTTAAAGAAATTATCTTTTTGTTCATTGATGCTTTTCAGTTTTAATATCTGTGAAATTATTAAAAAGCTTTATTGGACCAGTTAATGTTATCTAAATGTTCCAACTTCCAAGTAATATAACTCCAATCTGTAATGATTTTTCACTTTATACTTTGCAGTTTGTAATTTTGCCAAGGGCCATTGGGTTGCAGACAGCAGGCGTCCTTTGTATTCTGGGTTTGGATGTAAACAGTGGTTATCAGAAATGTGGGCATGTAGATTGACCAAGCGATCAGATTTTTCTTTTGAAGGATATAGGTGGCAGCCAAACAATTGTGAAATGCCAGATTTTGAGCGATCTGCATTTTTGAGAAGGTTGGCCTGTGTTTTCTTTTGGCTGTTGATGCTTTTTATTCTTCTACTGCTTTTCTGATTCCTTCAATTGCGTAATTACTATTGATTTCCGAGGAAAAAAAAAATCCTTCCTAGACACCATCTTCTCGGAATTTGGATATGATGCTATTTATAAGAAAGAGCTTTTGATGTTTAGACGTGTTTGGTTCTCTAAATGTTGTTTTACATTCCAGAATGCAGGACAAAACAATTGCATTTATAGGAGATTCTTTGGGCAGGCAACAATTTCAGTCTTTGATGTGTATGGCTACTGGTGGGGAAATGAGTCCAGAAGTTGAAGATGTTGGAAGGGAGTATGGTCTTGTCAAAGCTCATGAAGCTAAACGTCCTGGTGGCTGGGCTTATCGTTTTCCAAATACCAACACCACTATCTTATATCACTGGTCATCAACTCTTGCTGACTTGGAGCCCATCAACAGTACAGCCCCCAAGACTAGTGTGGCCATGCATATGGACCGTCCTCCAGCTTTCATGAGAAAATATCTCCATCGGTTTGATGTGTTAGTCCTCAACACAGGGCATCATTGGAACAGAGGGAAGTTTGTAGCCAACCGTTGGGTGATGCATGTGAATGGAAAACCTAATCAAGATAGGAGCCTTGCGACCATGGGGAGTGCCAAGAATTATACAACATACAGTGTTTCCCGGTGGCTTGATTCACAGCTTCCCTCCCATCCCAATCTTAAGGTTTTCTTTACAACCATCTCTCCAAGGCATTTCCGTAATGGGGACTGGAACACAGGGGGTGCCTGTGATAACACCACTCCTTTGACTAGAGGAAGCGAAATATTGCAAGATCAATCACGTGACAATGTTGTTAAGGGTGCTGTTAAGGATACAAGGATAAAGCTTTTGGATATAACCGCTCTTTCTGATCTGAGAGATGAGGGTCACATATCCCATTACCGTGTAAGGGCTACTGGAGGAGTAAATGATTGCTTGCATTGGTGCCTGCCCGGCATTCCAGACACTTGGAATGAACTGCTTGCGGCACAATTATAGTGTTGGCATGCAGCGAGGTTAGTAGGCGGCATTTGTGGTTTACCATATCTTCGATTCTTTACGGTCAAATCGACCTGTTCGTGTTTTTTCATAATCTTTATAAGAGTTTCATATTGTTTGTAGAATCAATAGAGCAGCTTGTTCTAGTCCATTTATCATAGTTGTTTTGAGTTCATATGGGGAGTATTTCAAACTGAGGCTGCAGAGGAACTGCTGGCAATTGAGTGCTTAAAAAAGTTCTATCATCTATGAGTTGTTTTATGTAATACATTTTTTAAGTTACTAATTAATTTAAGAAAGAAAATCTGTTTCGTTTATATGATTTACCCGCTAAATGATAAACGTACAAAGAAGTGACAAAATGATGACAAAAATATTATAAATTACATATACTATGCGTTAAAATTGTTATTTTTAACTCTATAGTACGTTTACTTTGTAATTAAATTTTTTCACTCTTTGGTAACCCCTTGTACATTTATCACTACTCTTAGACTTATTATTTATACTCTTATTAGTTTTGAATTACTACAAAATGATCCTTATATATTTTATAATATTGTTCTTATGTATCTCATATGATGTAATATCCTATGTCATTCGATAGTTGAATTAATACGGGGTATAATATAATAAAATTATTACTTAGAATGTGGTAAAATATATTGGTGCAATATTACTTGAGATATAAAAGCTGTAAGCATATCATTATTGATATGAATCCTAATTGGTTTTTCAATAATATAATCACGACTTGGATAAGAATTAACCAATTACTCATCATCATATGAACTTATGAGATAATATGTCATTACATTCACATTAGGAGGGATTAAGGATGGTATGGTCTATGGTGTCTTTTAGGAAGCTATGTTCAGAAAAAGCCCAGCTTTTGTTGAGCTCACTGATTCGTTTATGTAAATTCATGTAAGATTTTGATGCTGCAACACGTTCAAAGCAAAGTAAAAAGTCTCAAAGCAAAGTGAAGAATTCATCTTCGAAGACTTAGAAACTTAGACGTACAATACAAGTAGTTCTTATTTTAATTTAAGTGTCTATAGGCTCTTAGGATTCATGCATTTACATAACATATATGATATTTATTGAATTCATAACTATATTGAGCATTTAAGGTGAAATCCATAAGCTTTAAAATTATTTTACCCTCCTTATTGGACTGAGACTGGCACATCGGTCAGCTTACCGGTATACCAATGTCTAAGACCATCATTACATAGATTCTATCACTGAGATGAAATGCATATCGGTCTCATATCGGTCATCCCATGAATTACATACCAATGAGCACGATCTCAACATATATTCTGGAACCGGGATACTTTCCATACCGTTGCCTATACCAGTGACCGTATTAGTGTTGGGGTTTTACGTGGCGGAAGCGCGGTTCGGGCGAAATCATAGTTTAAAATTTTTAAACTTACCAAATAAATTATTCAATATCTAATATGAATAATTCATCCATATTTCACCTAAACATATTTATTCAATATCAAATAACGACATAAATAATTTAGAAGCACCACGAAATTTTTACGAAAATATTTTTCCGCAAAATAGCATAAAACACGTTTTAGACTAAACAAACCAACCAATGCACACGGGGGGCTGCCCGAACAGTGACCAACTCACTGTTTAGGCAGCCGTTACCCTGTAACGCCGTTTTCACCATTTTCGAGTACTTTCACTCCGAAATAATTTCGGGTAATTTTTTTCTTGGTTAATTAAAATAAACTAATTTATTCTAATTACTCAATACTTAAAAATTCAAATTTTTATTCTAATTACTCAATACTTAAAAATTCAGATTTTAACTCAAAAAATAAGAATTACCATGAACCCCTAATCATTTATATTTTGATCATTTTAGTCTTACGTTGTCAAATACAAGCTTAGGTAATTTTCGATCACTACCAATATGATTTGTACATCTCATATACATCAAAATACAACCCGAATTTTTTTTTTTCCAGATTTTCGTATAATTGTCGTGAGCTCCAAATATTTGTCATTTTGACTATTTTGGTCATAAATTGTCAAATACAAGTTTATGTGACTTCAATCACTACCAAAATGATTCATATATCTCATATGTATCAAAATACAACACATATATGAAAAACCCTAATTTTGATTTGGGTATAAACCCTAATTTTTCCAATTAATAAAATTAACCAAAATTAATTCAATACAACACTTTAATCTAATATCTACAATACCAAACAAGTCTCACCACTTTGAAACAACTCAAAAACAATTCTAGGTCATCATTGAGTGGCCTAATAGCTCTAGAATGGCAACCAAGTCATCAAATGACCAAAAGTGTGCTTATTAACCATTAATAAGCTTACTTTGATTTCATACATGTATATATCCTTTTTTCAAGCTTCCAAGCTTCTCAATGTTGGATTTCTACTATAGTCCCAAGATCATTCAAGCAATGAAAATAATGTGAATACAATAAAGAAGTATGGCGTGTTGGTTTCAATTATAGTCCCAAGATCATTCAAGCATAAAAAAATATGTGAATACTTTAAAGAAGTATGGCGGAATCATACTTACAATGAACGGATTATGGAAGTGTTGAGTTCAAAATTTTTCCTCCTTATTGAAGCTCTCCAAGATTCGGCCAAGGCCCCAATTTTGTTGAAGATGAACTTTGATCTTTAAGCTCCAAGCTTCAATTATGATTCCAAGCTCCAAGGTTGGTTTCCCTATCACCTTTTATGATCCTTTGATGTGCTAGCACTAAAGAAAAATTGCCACAATTTTCTTATCTTTTCCTTCCTTGTTCGGCCAAGAGAGAAAAGTTGGAGAGAGTTCTAATTTTGCAAATGGGCGTGAGAATGAAAGAGAAGTGTGGAGTGTGTTGACTTGATTTCTTTTATGTATTTGATTTCAAAAATCAAATTAAAGGTTTACTTTACCAAATATTTGGTAATAATTCAATCAAGCCATCAACATGTCACTTTAACTTGGAGTGTAAAACAAGTTAAAGTCATTCTCACCAAAACTCATCACTCAAAGTGACAAGTGATGTGACATGTGGGCCCCACTTGATTCGAAATCTGAGTGGGCCTGCAAACACTCCCGGGCTTGGGTTCGCTAATTCCGAATTAACGAATTTTCCGTTGCGACGTAATTAAATCAAATTTAATAAAATAATTATGCCAAACAAAATTACTATTCACGTCGCTAGCGAATTAATTCTAAATTAATCCGTTTGCCCGAATTAAAATCTAATTTTAATTCCGCGTCGAAATCTAATTTCGTTTAATATATCGAATATATTATTTTATCGATTAATTCCAAATTAATCGTTCTCTCTCTTCAAATAGTATTTTATCTCATATAAAATCTCTACGTAATTAATCTCAGATTAATTATGCTCGAATCATACGTCATCGGTGAATCTTCGGGAAGCGACCCAAGAGATCCCTGGATATGTTTGCAGTAAATCCGATCGTCGGACTATCCGAACACGTACGTACCTCGTACTGTATTTTTACCGATTTACGAGACATGGTTGGCTTCTAGCAAAGCACCGTGCCTACCCAATTCTCCAGAAATATTCTTAATGGAATATGTAATCTATATCAGGCGCAGTATACGTAGTATTGCGTATAGCGATCCAGTATCAAATGTCACATGCAAGGCCTGAGGCTGGAATAGTGTCTGCCCTGTACGAAACATATATCGGATTACCAGTATCTAGTCTCTTTAAATCGGATAATCATGACCTTGTCATATTATCCCGATGGTTGCAACCATTTAGAGTACCAGTTCTGTATCCCTGCGTGATCATCATCTCCATATGACTGAAGTGACACTTCCTTATTGACATCACACCCAATACACTACGATTCTCAATAAACCCAGAAGAGGCGTACACAGAACCTGTTAAAGTCCTAGACGACCAAAACCAAAGCGTATTGATTGTCGCAAGTACTAGCGATGTAAGTCTCAGGTTAAGACCAAATACACCTACCCTGATGCGGATTCCCATAGACACATAGTCATACTACCAATGGGATTCCGAGGGGTCTATCCAAAACGAAGTTGTTTCCGTACAATTGGTAAACACAACCTCCTATCACACTTGCATAAATATACAATACTTAAGTATATGAGAACTATGCCGTTACGCTTCCATAACACGCACAAGTGTGATACTAGTCTATTCCGCATTATCGATGTCCAGTCTTGATAATACTACGTCTAGGGATATTTAATGATTAAACCTTTATGGATTGATATTGTCTCATATCTTATAATCTGGAACTAATCATAGGGACTTTTATCATATATATATATATATTAAGTAATCAAATTACAAAATGATAAAATGCAATTTCATTGCTACATAATTAATTTGTACAAAAACCATAATGTCTTTTACAAATAGTGACGCTATGGGTCATAATTGTCTAACAATCTCCCCCTTGGCCTATAGCCAGTCACTCAAGCATCTAATACCTGAAATATATAGATGTCGTTCAAACTTTTACTGAGGAATAGCTTTCGTCAGCGGATCTGCAATATTGTCCTCTGATGCGACCTTCTCGATCTTCACATCGCCACGATGTATGATCTCACGAATCAGATGAAAATGTCGAAGAACATGCTTGGATCGTTGATGAGACCGTGGTTCCTTAGTCTGCGCTATAGCCCCGTTATTGTCACAATACAATGGAACGGGCTCAGCTGCTAACGGAACTACTCCTAATCCAATTAGGAATTTTCGGATCCAAACTGCCTCTTTTGTTGCTTCAGCTGCAGCAATATACTCTGCTTCTGTCGTTGAATCGGCAACAGTCTCTTGCTTGGAAGATTTCCAACTTACTGCTCTGTTATTCAAATAAAATATGTACTCGGATTGCGACTTGCAGTCGTCTTTATCGATTTGGAAACTTGCATCGGTATACCCAGTTACCTCAAGTTCTCCATCTCCATAGATTAAGAAATCATCCTTAGTTCGTCTAAGATACTTTAGGATATTCTTAACCGACATCCAGTGACTATCACCTGGATCAGCCTGATAGCGACTACACATGCTCAAAGCATATGAGACATCAGGACGAGTACATATCATGGCATACATGATCGATCCGACTGCCAAGGAGAATGGTATCCGACTCATGTTGTCTCTCTCATCTTGAGTTTTAGGACACATGTCCTTAGATAGAGTGACGTCATGTGACGCTGGCAACAGTCCCCTCTTGGACTGATCCATGTTGAATCTCTTTAACACTTTGTCAATGTACGTACTCTGGGAGAGTCCAATCAGCTTTCTAGATCTATCTCGGTAGATCTTTATTCCTAGAATAAAGGCTGCTTCTCTCAGATCCTTCATGGAGAATTTTAATGAAAGCCAAGCTTTCACCGATGTTAACATGGGAATGTCATTGCCAATTAGCAATACATCGTCAACGTAAAGGACAATGAATGTCAGTGTGCTCCCACTAACCTTCTTATATACACAAGGATCATCCTCGTTTTGAACGAAATCATATTCTTTTATAATGTCATCAAAACGTTGGTTCCAAGAATGTGATGCTTGCTTCAATCAATAAATGGATCGATTTAACTTACAAACCTTGTTTGCAAGTCTAGGTACGATAAAACCGTCAGGCTGTTGCATAAGAACATCCTCCAAAAGGTTTCTGTTAAGGAAAGCGGTTTTGACGTCCATCTGCCATATCTCGTAATCGAAATATGCAGCAATAGCAAGCATTATCCGAATGGATTTAATCATGGCAATGGGTGAAAAAGTTTCGTCGTTGGCGATACCTTTTCGCTACAAGCCTAACTTTGTACGTTTGTACGTTTCCATCCATGTCAGTCTTCTTCTTGAAGACCCATTTGCAACCAATAGGCTTTACGCCTTCTGGTGCATCAACCAGTGTCCAAACTTGGTTAGTGTACATGGAATCTATTTCGGAATTCATGGCATCTTGCCATAAACCGGAGTCGATACCTTGTATCGCTTCCTCATACGTATCCGGCTCATCTTCCTCAATAAGATTAATATCCACATGAGGTGAGATCAGAAACTAATACCTCTCAGGTTGTTTTCTGACTCTCTCCAACCTATGCGGTACTTGTGTATTCGAAGATTGTGGTTCAGTCTCATCCCTGATAGACTGTTCATGTTCCGTTAAGGATTTTGTGCCAGGAACAGTAGCACTCTGATTTTCATCGAGTTCTACTTTCCTCTCACTTATCACTGCATTTAGGAATTCATTCTCAAGGAAAACCGCATGTAGAGCAACAAATACTTTGTTCTCTTGTGGGTGATAGAAGTAATATCTTTTGGTTTCCCTAGGATATCCTACAAATAGGCATTTATCCGATTTAGGTTCTAGTTTGGTACCTTCCAAACGTTTGACGTATGCCCAGCAACCCCAAATCTTCAGGAATGAGAAACCCGGTTTCTTTCCTGTCCATATTTCATATGGAGTATGTTGAACAGACTTTGACGGAACCTTATTCAAAATAAGTATTGCAATGTTCAATGCATATCCCCAGAAGGAAATAGGTAGCTCTGTGCGAATCATCATAGACCTTACCATGTCTAACAAAGTTCTGTTTCTCCGTTCGGACACACCGTTTAATTGCGGTGTTTTGGGAGCAGTCCACTGTGAAAGAATACCATATTCTTTCAAGTAATCAAGAAACTCATTGCTCAAGTATTCGCCACCACGGTCCGACCGTAATGTCTTAATACTTTTGTCGGTCTATTTTTCTACTTCGTGTCGAAACTCTTTGAATTTCTCAAAAGTTTCCGACTTGTGTCTCATAAGATACACATAACCATAACGCGATGCATCATCCGTAAAGGTTACGAAGTATTCATATTCACCTCTAGCCTGGCTAGACATGGGCCCACAAACTTCACTATGAACAAGGGCTAACAGTTCGGTGGCGTGTACACATTTATCGCTAAAAGGTGATTTAGGCATCTTGCCTAACAAACAAGATTCGCAGACGTCATATGAATTTGGATCAAATCTGTCCAAGTACCCACTCTTCGAAAGTGTGGATATACGTGTCTTGTTTATGTGTCCCAGACGAAAATGCCACATATAAGTTTCATCTTTGTTACTTACTTTAAGTCTTTTGTCTGTTACATTATATGCTTGAGATTGATTTATATTCAAAATATAAAGACCATTATTTGCATCAGCTGTGCAAATTTCTATATCATTTTTATACATAAAACACCCAGTGTTTCTAAATACAAAAGTATACCCACATTGGGTTAACATAGATACAGAAATTATGTTCCTAGTAAAATTAGGTACAAAATAACAGTTTATAAGTTCAAGTACATGCCCCGAGGGCAGATCCAAAACATAAGTGCCCACGGCCAAAACGGTAACTCGCATCCCATTTCCAACACGGAGGTCAATATCTCCTGAGACCAGTCTCCTGCTAATCCGCAGATCATGCACATCAGTACATATGTGAGTAACACAACCAGAATCAAAAATCCAATTTTTAAAACTAGAAGTAGACATGTTTATTTCTATAACAAACATACATGTAGCCGGTGCCTTGCCCGCTTTAATCTCATTCATGTGTGCCTTGTACTCGCGGCAGTCACGCTTTCAGTGACCACTCTTCCCGCACTGCAAGCATACATCTTGGGATTTGTCCTTGGGTTTCCCAGAAACCCTTGACGATTTGGCCTTGCCCTTCTTCTTATGCTTCTTCTTTTTAACACCTCCAGTCGCCTTGGGCCAAGCCCTCGGAGTCTGAGATGTTGAAGCATAGTGCGCCTCGCGCTTCTTGCCCTTAAGGAGCTCCTTTTTCTACCTCTCGCAGAGTGGACATCAACTCTCAAAGAGTTTGGTCTTGGTTCAACATGTTGTAGTTCATGATGAACCCACTCCAAGTGTCGGGGATGTAGGGGTTGGTGCTCAGAGCGCCAATTCCCGGTTGTATTTTGTTAAATACTTCTGTAAAACATTATTATAGTAATAATATATGCAGTTTCTATAATATAATCTAATCTTTTATATGGTAAAGACGTAATGACCTTAGAATGATTAGTCATGGTACAGTTGCAAAAGCGTCGCAACAGACATTGAGTAGTATCATGACATTTTCATTCTCAGATAGTCCTGGTCAAGGTTTACACTACTTGGTCAGTATAGTAAACCCGTTGAGACCGGTACATGTCGTATACTGGAATATATGATTCCAATGGTTTTCAATGAACCATAAGTCTTGGAGACTAGTATAGACGTGTAGGTGTTTATAGTGGATAAACACTGAACGACTCACCGAAGATTCTTAATGGATGGTACACCAGCGTCAATAAGAATCTTCTTGGGTTGAGTAGCACTTGTGATTCTTAGACTTGAGATGCCATTGTGGGCACATGAGACATCTTCTACACTTAGACGGCAGTTACGTCACCGATCTATTTAGATCAGACCTCCGCCTGTTCGTTGGGTGTAGATAGATCCTCAGGGTGTCCTATGTGTGTCAAGATAGGATCCGTCAGTTCTGTGTACCAGAGCATAGGTAGTCCATATGATTAGCAATCAGATAAAACCATGGGCCCGTGGTAAGTTTAGAAGCTAGTTCTAAACATTCTTTTTGAGATTGCTAATAGAATAGTCGACTGGATAATCCCGATAGAGATTTGACGTTCATATCTATATCTCTGGGATTTATCCGGATACCTGTGACGGAGGAATTATACATTTGCGATGACCTCGACCTGTATGGTTCAGCGAGATTATCCGTGATCGTCATAATCTACGGGTGGATAGATTATGGACACGAATTAGATTTCGTGACGGATATACCTGAACCTAGAGAGTCTCAATAATGAAACATACTCGTTGAGCACTAGAGCAACATAAATAAATAATATTGATTATTTATAAAGTCGTTTAATGGTTAAACGCAAGATACATGCTAAAGAGACTAGATAGTCATTTCCTTAATTATTGTGTATTTACATTTAATACTTGATTAATTTAAATACACATTAATTAATAGTCAAAATGAGTTATTTGACTTATTTCCTAAATGAATATATGTTTTTAATATTTAATGTAAATATTGTACATATATTTAATATATTTGTATTTGATTAATTAATTAATTATTTAATTGTTAATGATTTAAATTAATTAAAATATTAATATCTTATGTTAGGATAATTAAAGTAAATGACATTAGTTGCATTTGTTGACCAAGATAAATATCTAATAAAGTAGTTTATAAGATATTTGTGCAAGTTGACATTATGATAATTGAAATGAAAATGAAATTACAATTTCTTGAATTTGGCTTAAAATTTCGGCCAAGGTGTAATTGTTACACATATAAATTGTTTTTCATTTTTCATTTCACTTAACCTAATTACTTTATACAAACAAACTCCATTGAAGAAACTTTGAAAGCTTGAGAGAAGAAAGACTTATCAAAGAAAAAGCTTGGAATTTAGTAAGTTTTTCAAACTTACTATTAGAGAGGAATATGTTCCTTAGGTTCTAGGCTTCAACATATGTTGTTCTTAGATAATTTCTTTCTTTATTTCTTTGTGTTTTTGTTGATGGAAGTTTGAATGAAGTGTTGAGCATGTATGGTGAAGAAAGAATGTAACTAGTGTAGTTATATATATTCTTTTAAGGTTTATGAAACCATGTTGCTATTCTAGAGTTATTGACCTACTCTTAAATGACCTAGATTTGATCTTGAGTTGTTTCATTGTGTTGAGACTTGAATTAGTTGAAAGATTGATGATTGAAACATTTGATTTCATGTAAATGGCCTAATTTGCCCAATTTGTGGAATTGTAAAATTAGGGTTTATAACCTATTCCAAATTTGGGGGTTTCATATATGTTGAGCATCTGGGTGTGTATATGATGCATGCAAAGTTTCATGTTGATTGGATTTCATTTGGATGAGTTTTGAAGCATGAAATGACCAAATGGTCAATGTTGGCACCAATGGTGCTCTCGGCAATTTGAAGGGAAAATGGGGATTTTGCTTGCTTTGGTGTTTTGATGTTTTGAACATCATAATTTCATCTTAGAAATGATTTAGAATCATTCAAAATTGATTGGATCAATTTCGGACTAAAACGGACAAAATACAAAGCAAGGGTATTTCGGTAAATTCACTTAAAATTGTTTTATTGAATTTATTTTCATAATTTGATTATTGGAATATTAAATAAATATGTTTATTTAATTTATCCGATAAAAAGTTTTGAAATCTGAAAATCGGATTTTCACCGCTTCCGCTGCGTTACCGGACTCACCCCCTAAATAACCCCTTCAGGGGAGAGACTGTAGGATCAAATCCACTGAAGTCTCAGCCTCGAAGACTATGCCCATCTGTCCGAGCTACTCAATGTCAACAATCATCTGTGAGACATGATGCTCAACAGACGTACCCTCTGACATGCGAGCCCGAAAGAGCTTCTTCTGCAACTCGTATCTTTGCGATCTAAGATTAGATCGGTGGAGATCGTCCAATTTTGCCATCATCTCATAGGGATCCAACCCCTTGTTTTGATGACGGAATTGCGGAGTCATAGCGGCAAGCATTACCAATTGAGCAGTCGCATAATTTGAAAGCGCGTAAAGCTAAGTATTCTAACAAAACTGCAAATTCAATAC
This sequence comes from Zanthoxylum bungeanum, assembly GCA_019454045.1. Lineage (NCBI taxonomy): Eukaryota > Viridiplantae > Streptophyta > Magnoliopsida > Sapindales > Rutaceae > Zanthoxylum > Zanthoxylum bungeanum. The sequence continues at coordinate 35,068 of SKCR01022960.1, read as the reverse complement.
TAGTCTCCCACTATTTTTCGGCGAGCCTCTAACCCTCTGTTGAGTACTTAGGAAACCTAGTTTCCTAGTGGGTTAAGATCCCGTTAAATAACACACAACCTTGACTTTGGCCAACAAGCTGTATGATATTTAACTAGGTAGATCTCTAAGATCAATTGGATCTCATCCAAATCCTAGATCCGGTAGGTGGACCTCCAAGTCCGAAACATATATACAATATATATGCCAATATATCCAATATATTTTCCTAACTTTTTTCCTCTGAATCAACTAAGTCTTGGCTTTGGCACAACAAGCTTAATGATTCCAGTTAAGCGGGACCCATTGACTTTGGAAAGCTTCGTAATCGATGTCGATGGACAAGAAGTGCTCATGAATTTGGCCAACAAATCACAACTTGGACAAGACACCGATATGGAACAAAGCCTTCATGATTCAAACACATCCGCGATGGATAAAGGCCTTGACTTTGGCCAACAAGCCAGTGCCAATCTTGGATCTTGAGTAAGAATCACTCAATGGAAGAAAAACGCTTAATATGTTTTGAGGGTTTTTCGCGTAAATTGGCAACCAATTTATTATCTTTGTTAGGTCTCATCATACACCCTTAAGCATGCATTCTAAAAGCATAATAAGGCGCATAAATAAATTAATAACGATATGCGGATGGATATCTCACAGATTGTTCCTAGAACGAATCACTCTCTTTCCTCTCCCCGGCTAGACTATTCTTATTTCTACCCAATTACATAATACAATAATAGAAACTTCATTAACATTGAGGGGAATTAGGTGAGAAGAGAATACAAAGAATCAAGAGAGATAAGGCTGGACACGCAGGTCCAATTTAATAAATTCTAAATTTACAACAATTTCCAAAATTGCCCTTTCCCTTCTAATATCCATCTGATATACGTTATTCATTCAACACATCCATGTATTCACACAAATCATGTCATTCAATCAATCTAATCCAATTAATTAATCTTGAATAATGTGATCATCCAATGTTCAAACAACGATTTGATTTTGCGCGAGTCCAACTCGTTTGAGAATAAGTACTCAAAGTACGAATTCTTGAATTATATCAAACTACAATTTAAATCTAATTTAATTCGTATTCAATACTAATTCCATATTTAATTCTAAATTAAATAACTACACTTTTTAATGTGCCTTTAAAGACTTAAATTCCAAATCTAATCTAAATGGGTCTCAAAGCCCAATTAACATCCAATGTCGTTTAATTAAAGTCTGATGGGCTTTCAATTAATTTCTTAAGGCATGGACTTTGGTCAATATGGGTCAAACCCAAATACCAAAGCCCAATTAAGGAATCACCATATTTGCCAAGAAACCAATTTAGACCCAATTAAACATAAAAGGCCCATTTGTCACATTTGAACTTAATGGAATGATTTAGGCCCAATTTGGATCCAATCCAATTGACTTAAATCAACTTGGCCCAACCAAGCCCATTAGGCCCAAATACAACATTTAAAGCCCAATTCTAAATTAAGCCCAACTAATTAAATTTTAATTTTCCAAATTTCAAAATTCAATTAATTAAAGTGTATTACATCAATTAATTATCTAAATTAATATTTCCAAAATAATCAATTAATCATGTATTAATTTGTTCAACTCATGTCCAACATTTTTTAAACAAAAAATTAACTCATTCATGCTCATCATACTCACGGCATTCATAGGGTTTATTTGTCCGATTCCGTTTTCAATCCGATAGAATTACAAATCAACATTTCCCAAGTGTTCAAACTCATCCAATGATCAAAAGAACAAAATACCATGACTATTTTAGAGCATACATGTCTCGGCCAAGCCAACATTTTGGGCAAAAATTGATCCAATTAATTTTTCATGAAATTCATCATAAATAACTCCAAGTTATCCATATACAAGTATGCTCAAACAAACAATTTGGTTAAATCATGCTCAAATCCAATTTACCCAAATTTTACCCTAATATTTTTCATGCTCAAAATAGGCTCTGATACCACTGTTGGTTTCTACTATATTCCCAAGATCATTCAAGGATAAAAAAATATGTGAATACTTTAAAGAAGTATGGCGGAATCATACTTACAATGAGCGGATTATGGAAGTGTTGAGTTCAAAATTTTTCCTCGTTGAAGCTCTCCAAGATTCGGCCAAGGCCCCAATTTTTTTGAAGATGAACTTTGATCTTTGAGCTACAAGCTTCAATGGTGATTCCAAGCTCCAAGGTTGGTTTCCCTATCACCCTTTATGATCCTTTGATGTGCTATCACTAAAGAAAAATTGCCACAATTTTTTTATCTTTTCCTTCCTTGTTCGGCCAAGAGAGAAAAGTTGGAGAGAGTTCTAATTTTGCAAATGGGTGTGAGAATGAAAGAGAGGTTTGGAGTGTGTTGACTTGATTTCTTTTATGTATTTGATTTCAAAAATCAAATTAAAGGTTTACCAAATATTTGGTAATAATTCTATCAAGCCATCAACATGTCACTTTAACTTGGAGTGTAAAATAAGTTAAAGTCATTCTCACCAAAACCCATCACTCAAAGTGACAAGTGATGTGGCATGTGATGTGACATGTGGGCCCCACTTGATTCGAAATCTGAGTGGGCCCGCAAACACTCCCGGGCTCGGGTTCGCTAATTCCGAATTAACGAATTTTCCGTTGCGACGTAATTAAATCAAATTTAATAAAATAATTATGCCAAGCAAAATTACTATTCACATCGCTAGCGAATTAATTCTAAATTAATCTGTTTGCCCGAATTAAAGTCTAATTTTAATTCCGCGTCGAAAACTAATTTCGTTTAATATATCGAATATATTATTTTATCGATTAATTCCAAATTAATCGTTCTCTCTCTTCAAATAGTATTTTATCATATATAAAATCTCTCCGTAATTAATCCCAGATTAATTATGCTCGAATCATACGTCATCGGTGAATCTTCGGGAAGCGACCCAAGAGATCCCTGGATATGTTGGCAATAAATTCGGTCGTCAGACTATCCGAACACGTACGTACCTCGTACTATATTTTTACCGATTTACGAGACATGGTTGGCTTCTAGCAAAGCACCGTGCCTACCCAATTCTCCAGAAATATTCTTAATGGAATATGTAATCTATATCAGGCGTAGTATACGTAGTATTACGTATAGCGATCCAGTATCAGATGTCACATGCAAGGCCTAGGGCTGAAATAGTGTCTGCCCCGTACGAAGCATATATCGGATTACCAGTATCTAGTCTCTTTAAATCGGATAATCATGACCTTGTCATATTATCCCGATGGTTGCAACCATTTAGAGTACCAGTTCTGTATCCCTGCGTGATCATCATCTCCATATGACTGAAGTGATACTTCCTTCTTGACATCAGACCCAATACACTACAATTCTTAATAAACCCAGAAGAGGCGTACACAGAACCTGTTAAAGTCTTGGACGACCAAAACCAAAGCGTATTGATTGTCGCAAGTACTAGCGATGTAAGTCTTAGGTTAGTACCAAATACACCTACCCTGATGCAGATTCCCATAGACACAAAGTCATACTACCAATGGGATTCTGCGGGGTCTATCCAGAGCAAGCTGTTTCCGTACAATCGGTAAACACAACCTCCTATCACACTTGCATAAGTATCCAATACTTAAATATATGAGAACTATGCTATTACGCTTCCATAACACACACAAGTGTGATACTAGTCTATTCTGCATTATCGATGTCCAGTCTCGATAATACTACGTCTAGGGATATTTTATGATTAAACCTTTATGGATTGATATTGTCTCATATCTTATAATCCGGAACTAATCATAGGGACTTTTATCATTTATATATATTAAGTAATCAAATTACAAAATGATAAAATGCAATTTCATTGCTACATAATTAATTTGTACAAAAACCACAATGTCATTTACAAATAGTGACGCTATGGGTCATAATTGTCTAACATGGCGGAATCATACTTACAATGAACGGATTTGCGATCCGATGAACACAAAACTTTTCTTCCTCCATGGAAGTTCTCGGCCATGCCCAAAATTTGTGCTCCAAGTTTCGATCAACCCTCTTCATGTGTGCTCCAAGCTCCAAGCTTTGTAAATAGTGATTACATGCTCAAGAATTGGTTTCTTTATCACCTTTGTGAGACTCATTTGGTGTGCTAGCACTTGGATATTTTGCCACAAAATTCCCTTAAGCTTCTTCTTGTTCTCGGCAATAGAGAAACAAAAGAGAGAAAAATTTGGCCCTTGGCCGAAAGTTTGAGGGAGAGAGGAGAAAAGTTGTGTTGGTTGTATTTGGTTTCTAAAACCTAATAAAATTATAAAACTAATACCAAAAATCCATCACACTTTTGGTATTTGTTTTTCCAAAAAACAAAAAGCAAAAATGAGGGGAAAATGACATTAAATGCCTCCATCTACCACCATCATGAATAGTGACTGGTTGTCAATCACCAAAAGGTGACTTGACATCCATCACTAAAGTGACAAGTGATGTGATGCGTGATGTGACTTGTGGGCCCCACTCGAATCGAAATGTGAGTGGGCCAGCAAATACTCCCGGGCTTGGGTTCGCTAATTTCGAATTAACGAATTTTCTGTTGCGACGTAATTAAATAAAATTTAATTAAATAATATGCCTAGCAAAATTACTATTCACATCGCTAGCGAATTAATTCTAAATTAACTCGTTCGCCCGAATTAAAATCTAATTTTAATTCCGCGTCGAAATCTAATTTCGTATAATATATCGAATATATTATTTTATAGATTAATTCCAAATTAATAGTTCTCTCTCTTTAAATAATATTTTATCCCAGATAAAATTTCTCCGTAATTAATCCTAGATTAATTTTCTCTCTCTACTAATTAATCCCAGATTAATTATATGCGAGTCATACGTCATCGGTGAATCTTCGGGAAGCGACCCATGAGATCCCCGGATATGTTGGCAGTAAATCTGGTTGTCAGACTATCCGAACACGTACGTACCTAGTACTACGTTTTTACCGATTTACAAGACATGGTTGGCTTCTAGCAAAGCACTGTGCCTACCAATTCTCCAGAAATATTCTTAAAGGAATATGTAATCTATCAGGCAGCGTAGTATACGTAGTATTGCGTATTGCGATCCAGTATCAGATGTCACGTGTTAGGCCTAGGTTGGAATTGTGTATGCCCCGTACAAAGCACATGTCAGATCTCTGGTAACTAGTCTCGATAATCGAATAATCATGACCTAGTCATATTATCCCGATGATTGCAGTACTAAAGAGTACTAGTTTTCGTATCTTACGTGACCATCATCTCCACTATGACTGGAGTGATACTTCCATCTTGACATCACACCCAATACACTACGATTCTCAAAATACCCAGAAGAGACGTACACAGAACCGGTTAAAGCCCCGGACGACCAAAACGAAAGTATATTTATTGTCGCAAGTATTAGCGGTGCAAGTCTCAGGTTAAGACCAAATACACCTACCCTGATTCGGACTTCCATAGACACATAGTCATACTACCAATGTAATTCTGAGGGGTCTATCCAGAGCGAAGCTGTTCCCATACCATCGGTAAACACAACCTCCTATTACATTTGCATGAGTATCCAATACCCAAATATATGAGAAATATGCCGTTATGCTCCCATAAAACGCACAAGTGCAATACTAGTCTATTCCATATTATCGATGTCCAATCTCGATAATACTCCGACTAGGGATGTTTTATTGATTAAACCTTCATGGATTGATACTGTCTTATATCTTATCAATCTGGAACTAATCATATGGACTTTTATCATTTATATATCCGGTAATCTAATTACAAATGATAAAAGAGCAATTTCCTTTGTCAGATAGTTAATTTGTACAACCACACCATTATCTGTACAAATAGATGTGTGTTATGTCATAATTGTCCAACAATCTCTCACTTGGCCTATAGCCAATCACTCAAGTGTCCTACACTTGAACTATGTACGGGTCGCTCAAACTTCTGCTGAGAAACTGCTTTCGTCAGTGGATTTGTAAAGTTATCATCTGATGTGATTTATTCGATCATCACATCACCACGATGTATGATCCGAACGAATAAGATGAATAGTTGAAGTATATACTTGGATCGTTGATGAGACCATTAATTCTTTAGCATGTGTTGTAGCCTAGCTCAGCTGCTAATAGAACTACTCATAATCTAATTAGGATTATGAAGATCCAAATGGCTTTTATTGCTACCTCAGCTGCAGCAATATTCAACTTTTGTTGCTTATTCGGCAACAGTATCTTGCTTGGAAGATTTCCAGCTCAATGTTCCGTTATTCAAACTATATAGTACCTTTATTACGACTTATAGTCATTTTTGTCGGTTTAGAAACTTACAGCAGTGAACCCAGTCACTTCAAGTTCTCCTTCTCCATAGTATAAGAAAGCATCCTTAGTTCATCTAAGATACATAAGGATGTTCTTACCATCAATCCAGTGACTATCACTTGGATTGGCCTGATTGTGACTTCATATGCTCAAAGCATATGAGACACCGGGTCGCATACATATTTTTCAATGTACGAGTTCCCGGAGAGTGTGAACAACCTTTAGATCTATCCCAATAGATCCTTATTCCTAGAATAAAAGTTGTCTCTCCCAAGAATTCTACGGAGAATGTTTCATGAAAGCCAAACTTTCACTGATTGTATTATGGGAATATCATTTCCAATAAATGACATTTCATCATTGTATAGGACATTCACAATCAGTGCGCTCCCATTAACCCTCTTATATACACAAGAATTATTATCATTTTGAATTAAATCATATACCATTATGATTACATCAAAACTATAGTTCCAAGAACTCAATGCTTTCTTCAATCCATCAATGGATCAATTTAACTTGTAAACCTTGTTTGCTCGATTTGGTATGAAAAAATCGTCAGGATGTTGTAAACATCCTCCAAAAGTTTCCGTTTAAGGAAAGCGATTTTGACATTCAGATGCCATATTTCATAAACGAAACATGCAGTATCATCAAGCATTATCCAAATGGATTTAACCATGACAACAAGTAAAAGGTTTCATCGTAATCGACACAATGTTGATAACGATACCTTTTCGCTACAAGTCTAGCTTTGTACGTTGGTATGTTGCCTTCCATATATGTCTTCCTTGAAGACTTACCAATAGGCACAATGCCTTTTGGTACAGCAACTAGTATCCAACTTGGTTGATTTACATGGAATCCATTTCGGACTTCATGTCACTTTGCCATGATAGGAGTCGATACCTTGTATCACTCCCTCATACGTAATTAGTTCGTGTTCCTCAATAAGATTGACATCTTTGTGAGGTGAGATCAGAAACCCATACCTCCCAGGTTTTTTTCTGACTCTCTCCGACTTACGCGGTTCTTGTGTATTCGAAGATTGTGGTACAGTTTCATCCCTAATGAACTGTTTGTGTTCCATTAAGGAATCGGTGCCTAGAACAGTATTACTCTGATTTTCATCGAGTTTTACTTTCCTCCCACTTACCACTGCATATAGGTATTCCTCTTAGGAAAACCGCATGGTGAGCAACAATTACATTGTTCTCTAGTGAGTTGTATAAGTATTATACTTTGGTTACCCTAGGATAACCTACAATTAAGCACTTATCGGATTTGGGTTCTAGTTTGGAATCATCCAAACATATGCCTAGCATTCCCAAATCATCATGAATGAGAAAACCTGGTTTATTTCTTGTTCATATCTAATATGAAATCTGTCAAACAGACTTTCATGGAACCTTATTCAAAATAAGTATTGCATTGTTTAATGTGTATCCCTTGAAGGAAAATGGTAGCTCAGAGTGACTCATGATTAACATTACTATGTCCAAAAAGGTTCGGTTTCTATGTTCGGACACACCGTCCAATTGAGGTGTTCCGTGAAGAGTCCACATTGAAAGAATACTATACTCTTTCAAGTAATTGAGAAACTTATTGCTTAAGTATTTTCCATCACAGTCCAATCGTGATGTATTAATACTCTTGCCGATCTGTTTGTCTACTTCGTGTCGAAACTCTTTGAATATATCAAAAGTTTCCGATTCGTGTTTCAAAAGAAACACATAACCATAACGCGATGCCACATTCGTAAAGGTTATGAAGTGTTCATATCCACCTCTTGTTTGGGCCAAATTTGACCTAGGGGCAATTTCGACATTTACTTCAGGCCCAAGCTGCCATCGCAGGTTCACTCTCTTAGGAAGCCCGGATTTGGTGTATATCGGCCCAAGGACTCGCAGGCCCATACTGGTACAGATCCAAGGACCCACCATACGATAATTCATGTAACACTCGGATACATAAACATCATTTGTAACTCAACCATTTTAAATACTCATGACTGCTCATAATTCTCCTTTATGATGCGACCGTTACCAACACACCAAACGTACGGCAGTTAAAGGTATTCAAGAGTCTCACCTAACTTATAAAATGAACTTCTAGCTCTCCAAGGAGGGGGATGGAACATATAGCTCTCATACTCCTAGCCTGATATTACTCTCCATAGCTCTCAGCACTGCCCATCGACCGCCCTCATGGCAACCCACGGGGATCGAGGTAACTTCTGACCTTGTTCCTCATTCTACGATTTTAGCACCCCATTCCATTCACTGACTTGAGCGTCGGAGTGCCCCCGGCACCCACCACACCGGTGGGCAATACTCCCGCTCACTCTACACCTTTGTTTTGCAGGATCGCTAGTGCCCCTCACTACAAATTCTCGATTGTGGACCTGGAGCGAAAACCAGTGTCTATAATTTGGCAGGCCCATACTGGTACAGATCCAAGGACCCACCATACGATAATTCATGTAACACTCGGATACATAAACATCATTTGTAACTCAACCATTTTCAATCCTCATGACTGCTCATAATTCTCCTTTATGATGCGACCGTTACCAACACACCAAACGTACGGCAGTTAAAGGTATTCAAGAGTCTCACCTAACTTATAAAATGAACTTCTAGCTCTCCAAGGAGGGGGATGGAACATATAGCTCTCATACTCCTAGCCTGATATTACTCTCCATAGCTCTCAGCACTGCCCATCGACCGCCCTCATGGCAACCCACGGGGATCGAGGTAACTTCTAACCTTGTTCCTCATTCTACGATTTTAGCACCCCATTCCCTTCACTGACTTGAGCGTCGGAGTGCCCCCGGCACCCACCACACGGTGGGCAATACTCCTGCTCACTCTACACCTTTGTTTTGCAGGATCGCTAGTGCCCCACTACAAATCTCGATTGTGGACCTGGAGCGAAAACCAGTGTCTACAATTTGGCGCCCACCGTGGGGCCCTTGCGATTCATGGCATACAAAGATCTCTCCATCTACAATCTCATGATCACTTAATTAGTCATCCTCCAAGAATAATTACAAACATTGGACCACATATCTTCAAAAATCCCGAAGTCCTAAGGCTACGGGTCACCCCAACAATCCTACCATTTGATCCAATCCATTAGGAGCATTCAAAAAATGTGGCAAGTTGAAATCCACAACCAAACGACCATCCACTTAATCACCAGGAAAACCACCATGATTTTCCAGCCGGCCAGTCACAACAAATTATCTCCTCCATGCATAAGGAAATACAGGAGTTGGAAAGAGTGATTCTCTCTAGCCTACCTGGTGCCGGACCACCAGGGAACCCACACTTGGATTAATCTACACACTTCTACCAGTCGGCCAGAGAATATCCTCATAAGCCAGTCACACTCCAATCAACCAATAAACTATGAAGGAGGATTGCCATCACTTCCAAACTATGTGAAAGAAATGTTATCTTATTCAGACGACATTGGGATGATCCTCATCTCCTCCAGAAGACATCAATAGATTGTCAATAATTTTAGACTTAATTGGACCAGTCTCATGGGCCTACATTGGGAATAAGGCGTGTTCATTCAATGGAAACATTTTACTTACCATTCACCTCGTATGATAAAGCGAGGAACTAGGCATAAGGAGATTGTCCCAATAGACAGTACCTGAATGAAGATTTGGCGAGGACATCCCGGTCAACATTACCAGGTATGACTTGCCCTTTTCAAAAAATCTCCCAGTCGTCATTAGTAAAACGTGGGACTTATAATAAGTATAGTAGTTTGAGACTTGTTATTGTTGTCCCAGTCCGTACTACACCATATAACACGAAAATTGTTATGGATCTCCCAGTCGACATCAATGTCTGGCTTGGGACTCATAATAGATGTCATAGTTGGTGCTACCTTTTATGGTATAAGACTTGCCATGGTGTCCCAGTCGACACTACAATTCACAGCCTGGTAATAGATAAAGATGTCTCAGTTAACGTTTACTCGTTAGGGACGTCCCACTCGACATTAGTGTGTTGTGGAGGACGTCCCAATTGACAATACTATATATAGCTAGTCAAAATTGACACTTTATGATTGTTAGTATTAAAGATCTCACTCGACACTCCACGTACGAGGCTTGACACATGTTTGAATTCCCATTCGACATGAGATGGAAGAAGACTTAGTTTGGTTGAGATGACATAAAAAGGTAGTCATTTACTCCATACGACAATGTGGTCATCAACTCCTCACTACATCCCAATGTTGATATTTTCTTCAAATAACGAAGAATATTTTTATTCCTTCGAATGATATGTGTGATTTACCGTCTCTTCCACGACACTGGTGTAGTGTTATCTTCCCCATACTACATTGATAGAATGTCGTATGTTTCATAAGATGTGAAGGGATGTTTTTTCCTTTATACAGTAAGAGTAGATGGATTGCATTGTTATCTTGCTGACAGGAAAAAGGTCTTGTAGACTGAATGGAGATCCTTCTGAACCTCCACAAAATTCGTTCTATCGTAGACTCATGGATTCTCATCGAATCCAGTAGCGTGGACTCACTAACCTCCATTTGGTTCAGAAAACAATAGCTTCATGGACATTCCATGTGTCCAGTCTACCATGATTCTACTGACCTTCACCAGGTTTATGGGTATTTCGACTGAACCATATGAAGGATGTGGAACATGTCTTGTTGCATGCCCATGATGCTAGATCTTCTCATGCAACCAATAAAGAGCACGAGAGTCGACTAGAAAGCAAAACCTAGCTACTGAGACCAGCTCAAAATCCATCAAAACCATGGGGACCAGCCTCGACAAAGGAACCAATCTCCATAACAGGCCACAACCCTTCAAACATCGTTGACACATAACTAAAACACCCAAGCCTAGCCCATACGCTCAGCTGTCGCAAACAGGGTCGTATGGAAGAGACTGCCAACATAACACACGACAGAGTTGAACTCCAACAAATAAATCCTCAGCCCTCTGGCCTTAGGTTGCAGGTTGATCGAGATCATTCAAAGTTAAGGTAGTGCCGTCAGTGTTTTCGTTGAGGTGGTGTGAGCCGACTGACATATTACTGGCCACTCCTTGCACGTGATGCTTAAAATCAAAATAATGACTAAAACCATTCACACATGTGTTTGATTAAAATCCTAAACGATGCGGCCTTCATCCGTTCAAAAGGAAGTATTCAGCCTAGTCGACATAAAAGCCATATCACATAGCATTCCATCTTATGGCTTCGGCTTTGGCGCATCGTCGTGGGAGTTATGGTCTCCTTTCCTATTCATTTGATTCACAATGGGGATGTGGGAGTTATGGATCTTGAGCAGTTATGATTATTGAGTTGTGGATCTTAGTTTTGGTGTCTCTCTTGAGCCGGTCGAGCCGATGAGATGTGATTTCCTATGGCAAATGTGTCACAGCAGAAACTGTAATTGATGCTACAGGATCATGAGATGATTGCAATATATTATTCTCTGTAATGTGAAACTCCACTCCATCCTCTGATGCATTATCAATGAATAATCATATGTTGCCACTCTCGCTGTGTCTCCTGCTGGGAAGGGCCCAATATCGCCTGCTTCTGAAACAGACTCACTTTCAATTTCATCATCCACCTGAGAGGCCACGACATTGGATGAACTTAAAGAGCGCCTTCTCAATAAAGAACTTGCACTGATTTACTGACCAAATGATACATTTCGTCTAAATTCGGAGTAGTTAGTTCCATTATCCATAGAAATTCACCAGCCACTCATCCATGTCCGTATGTTTGCTAACTTTAGACCCATTCAACCCTCATCCTCAAACACCATTGGAAGTGCTTCAGATAAATCCATGGATTGGTCCGTCGATTCACAATGATAAGCCAACTTCGTATACTTTCCTTGCCACGGATCTCCATTATCACAGTTAGGAGCAACAATATTCTCCCTTATTTACACGCAATACTCGAATTGGTAGTGGTGATCAAACTTCGATTCCACATCTTACTCAGAGGGCAACGAAAACCAGTTCTAACATACGAAGGTCAGGGTCTTTTATGCATCATTTCCTTGTTGGTTGTAGTGCTAGAGCTGGGAATTCAGTTGCTTCCCCAATGATACCTCAATACCCGGCAGTAATGCATGAGCAGTCGACTAGAAGTAAAAGACTGCTGGCCTGAGAGAAAGCAGCCTCTCTCGGGAAAGAAGCAAGCCAAACCTCTGATAGAGTCCAAGCTCTCCAAACATATTATCAACAGCAGTAGCCTGACATTTTCTCGAGCACTTGGTAGGCTCTATTTGGTTCTGCATGTGAAAGTCAAAAGCTAAATTTCTTACCCCCATTACGCCTGATAATACATAAAAATTTCAATTGTTACATCCAAAAACATAAAAATTACATCGCTTCTTGTTACATCTTTCGACATCACTTCATTCATTAACAAGAATTCAGTAGTCTCTCTGAGAACACATACGACCACATATGACAGTTCAACATCGCCTTCATTTGATCTTTGCAATATTATTAGTCGTGGCATTTGTAGTATCAGTAACCGGCATCATTTCGGTGATTAGATTAGTAATTGGGCACGACAAGATGAGAATAACGTGGGTTACTGATAGCGACGGGAAAATGTGGCACATCCCCTGGAGTTTATCTTCTGATGGAAGAACATCTTCATATCGCTATTTGCTTCACAAATCTGTCGTATGTGGTCTTGGACAAATCGGCTGGTCAGACTCAACCTTGTAACACATGGCAAAATCAAACTACGACATGTTGATAATGCTATGAGATTTATCTTTCGTCAATTTTTATCAATCAATTTGAGATTCATTTGGTGGCATGGTTGTGTCATTGGCTAGCCCACGACCTTGGATGGCGACTCAAGGAAACCATGAGATCCGAAGTATACCAGACCACCACTTAGAATATCTTGAGGAAGACTTTGTGATAGTCGAGTCTTGTTGACTGGGCCTTATTTAGAAAAGAAGCCCATTGACTGAGAGAGCTGAAACACACGGCACCAAGAGAATTACGTGCTCAAAACACCCTCCCATCTCCATCGAGCTCCAGATGGCTGTTGAGGAAATAAACCTCCAAAATAAATAAATTTAGTTAGTCACTAAGTCCACTCGACACAATCCAATGGTAGTCGAGTGCAGCTCTTTCTTTATTCCAAACCATTTTAAATTCAATGGCACTTGTAGTATCATCTCGTGTGGTCTCACTCGACATGAACGGAATGATAAAACATCATGTTCATTCAATTCCCTGACAATGAAGTGGATGGCCTTCAAATCCATGGTACAAAGAAAAATTATTTTCTCTCCCATACGACTTAAAAAGATTGTGTTTAATGTACAACAAGATGGGTCGTCGCCTCGTCCATTCCACATTGGTGGATTATCGTCAGTCGAAACTTCCATCATGACAAGTAGAATAAAGATCCAGTTGGACTTACATCAAGTCCAGTCGACCGGGGACATTCCCCCATGGACTCATGTCGAGTCAAAGTTGTAGACATGAATTACACATGTCGTATAAATTATACATTCCTGGACACATCAAGTCCAGTCGACCGGGGACGTGCCCCCATGGACTCATGTCGAGTCAAAGTTGTAGACATGAATTACACATGTCGTATGAATTATACATTCCTGGACACATCAAGTCCAGTCGACCGGGGACATTCCCCCATGGACTCATGTCGAGTCAAAGTTGTAGACATGGATTACACATGTCGTATGAATTATACATTCCTGGACACATCAAGTCCAGTCGACCGGGGACATTCCCCCACGGACTCATGTCGAGTCAAAGTTGTAGACATGGATTACACATGTCGTATAAATTATACATTCCTGGACACATCAAGTCCAGTCGACCGGGGACATTCCCCCATGGACTCATGTCGAGTCAAAGTTGTAGACATGAATTACACATGTCGTATGAATTATACATTCCTGGACTCATCAACTCCAGTCGACCGGGGACATCCCCCATGGACTCATGTCGAGTCAAAGTTGTAGACATGTATTACACATGTCGTATGAATTATACATTCTTGGACTCATCAAGTCCAGTCGACCGGGGACATCCCCCATGGACTCATGTCGAGTCAAAGTTGTAGACATGGACTACACATGTCGTATGATTTTTATCCTGAACCTTCACCTGGTTCAGTTGACCGGGGACAACCCCCATGAACTCATAGCGAGTCAAGTTGTAGACATGGATTAGACATGTCGTATGACTTATAATTTCCTGGTCTCGTCAAGTCCAGTCGACTGGGGACATCCCCCACGGACTCATTTCGAGTCAACTTGTAGATATGGAAAGCACATGTCGTATGACTGATGTACTGACCTTCATCTGGTTCAAACAACTGGGCACTTCCCCAATGGCTCTAGTAGAGTCGATTCGTTATCCCGACCGTCATCTGGCTCAGACAACTGAGTACTTCCCCAAATGTCTTTTGTAGACTCAAGTTGATAACTTGACATTCGTTTGGTTCAATTAGTAGGCAGCATCAACGCTCGAGTACACCAACATAGTATGGCATCGGCGACTCGTGCGTCAAGTACTCTCAAAGCCAAGGACTCATTGACTTAGAGAGTAGGGGACAAACTGTTTGGGCCAAATTTGACCTAGGGGCAATTTCGACATTTACTTCAGGCCCAAGCTGCCATCGCAGGTTCACTCTCTTAGGAAGCCCGATTTGGTGTATATCGGCCCAAGGACTCGCAGGCCCATACTGGTACAGATCCAAGGACCCACCATACGATAATTCATGTAACACTCGGATACATAAACATCATTTGTAACTCAACCATTTTCAATCCTCATGACTGCTCATAATTCTCCTTTATGATGCGACCGTTACCAACACACCAAACGTACGGCAGTTAAAGGTATTCAAGAGTCTCACCTAACTTATAAAATGAACTTCTAGCTCTCCAAGGAGGGGGATGGAACATATAGCTCTCATACTCCTAGCCTGATATTACTCTCCATAGCTCTCAGTACTGCCCATCGACCGCCCTCATGGCAACCCACGGGGATCGAGGTAACTTCTGACCTTGTTCCTCATTCTACGATTTTAGCACCCCATTCCCTTCACTGACTTGAGCGTCGGAGTGCCCCCGGCACCCACCACACCGGTGGGCAATACTCCCGCTCACTCTACACCTTTGTTTTGCAGGATCGCTAGTGCCCCTCACTACAAATTCTCGATTGTGGACCTGGAGCGAAAACCAGTGTCTACACCTCTAGCCTAGCTAGACATGGGCCCACTTACGTCACTATGAACGAGGGCTAACAGATCGGTGGCACTAACACTTTTACCAAGTAAAAGATGTTTTAGGCACTTTGCCTAATAAACTAAATTCGTAGACATCATTTGAATAGGATCAAATTCGTCCTAGTATCCACTCTTCAAAAGTGTGGATATACGAGTCTTGTTTAATGTGTCCCAGACAAAAATGCCACAAATAAGTCTCATCTGATTAATTCAGTTTCAGCTATTTGTTTGTCATGTTATATGTGTGAGATTCATTTATATTCAAAATATAAATACTATTATTCACATCTAATATGTTTATCTCAATATCATCTTTATAAAATAAAACACTTTAGTGTTCTAGAATATAAAGGTATACCCGCAACGAGTTATACTCTGATATAGAGATAATATTTCTAGTCAAACTAGTTACATTGTAACAGTTTCCTAATTTAAGTACATACCCGAAGGGTAGTTCCTAAACTTAGGTTTCTACGGTTAAAACGGCGACTCTCGTCCTGTTTCCAACTCGCAGGTTGATCTCAACTGAAGTCAGTATCCTGCTAATCAGCAGATTCTGCACATCAGTACATATATATGTACCACATCTAGTATCAAAAATCCAATTTTGAAACTAGTAGTGAACATGTTTATGACAAACATACTTGAAGTCGGAGCCTTGCCCCTCTTCACTTCCTTCATGTCTGCCTTGTCCATACGGCAGTCACGCTTCTAGTGACCCCGTTTACCATAGTTTAGGCAGACATCTTGGGATATGTCCTTTGTCTTCCCAGAAGACTGTGATGATTTTGCCTTTGCCCGTTTTAGAAGCTCTGGCTTTGCTTCCTAGAACATAGCCATCAACTCTCCAAGAGTTTACTCTTTGTTCATAATGAACCTGCCCTAGCTTTCGGGTAGAGACTATAAAATCAAATCTTTAATAGTCTCGGCCACATAGGTAATGCCCAGCTAACCTAGCTGATCGATGTCAGCAATCATCTGTGACACCTAGTGCTCGACAAATGTACCCTCTGACATACACGAGCTTAAGAGCTTCTTATGCAATTTGTACTTCTAAGATCTAAGAATAAATCTATGAAGATCTTTAATTTCATCTTCATTTTACAAGGATCTAATCCTTAACTTTAACGACGGAATTAAAGTGTCATTGCATTAAGCATAAAGGATTGAGCACTAAATTTATCATCACATGAATCTTCCAAAGATCATGTTCTACTATTTGCTCAACTTCGGGCTTAGGCCCAAGAGGTTGTTCTATCAAATAGAATAACTTCTTAGTTCCCAGGACAATCCTGAGGTTTTATTCCCAATTTGAAAATTAAAGCCGTTTAAATAAATACATTTTTACCCAGGTTTATGTTTTAATGCTAATCTTTCAGTTATCTTGATTGCTATAGTCCAACTATCCAATCAACGATTTTAGGTACTATTTAATATAATGATTACTATAGTCTAACCTATAATCAACTATTAATTTGATTGTTTAAATTCAAATATATTGATTACTATAATCCAATTATATAATCAACTATAATTTGAAGTAGTTTTTGAATACAGTCCAACTGTTTAATTAAAACAACGATTAAATATTAGTCCAACTAATTTATTTAATTAATGACGAAAAATGAAATGAACGCGTATTGGTAAGTATCTAAACGAAATTGCAAATTTAATACTTGCCTCCCACTATTTTTCGGCGAGCCTCCAACCCTCTGTTGAGTACTCGGGAAACCTTGTTTCCTAGTGGGCTAGGATCCCGTTAAATAACACACAACCTTGACTTTGGCCAACAAATTGTATGATATTTAACTAGGTAGATCTCTAAGATCAATTGGATCTCATCCAATTCCTAGATCCAGTAGGTGGACATCCAAGTTTGAAACTTATATCTTATATATGCCAATATATCCAATATATTGCCTAACTTTTTTCCTCTGAATCAATTAAGCATTGGCTTTGGCACAACAAAGTTAATGATTCCAGTTAAGCGGGACCCATTGACTTTGGAAAGCTTCGTAATCGATGTCGATGGACAAGAAGTGATCTTGACTTTGGCCAACAAATCACAACTTGGACAAGACATGCGATATGGAACAAAGCCTCCATGATTCAAACACATCCGCGATGGACAAAGGCCTTGACTTTGGCCAACAAACCAGTGCCAATCTTGGATCTTGAGAATGAATCATTCAATGGAAGGAAAAACGTTTAATATATGTTGAGGGTTTTTCGCGTAATTGGCAACCAATTAATTATCTTTGTTAAGGTCTCATCATACACCCTTAAACATGCATTCTAAAAGCATAATAAGGCGCGATAAATAAATTAATAATGATATGCGGATGGATATTTAAAACACTTTGTTCCTAGAATAAATCTCTCAATTTCCTCTCTCCCGCTAGCATAAATCTTACTTCTACCCAATTACATAACACTTCTAAAGAAACCTCATTTACATTGAGGGGAATAGGTGAAAAGAGAAATACAAAAAATCAAGAGGTAATAGGCTGGACACGCAGGTCCAATTTAATAAATTCTAAATTTATTACAACAATTTCCAAAATTGCCCCCACCCATCTAATATTCATCCAATATACATTATTCATACATCACATCCATGTATTCACACAAAGCATGTTATCAATCAATCTAATCCAATTAATTAATCTAAAATTAATGACCATCCAATGTTCAAACAACGATTTGATTTGCGCGAGTCAAACTCGTTTTAAGAATAAGTACTTAAAGTACGAATTCTCAAATTATATCAAACTACAACATTAAATCCAATTTAATTTGTATTCAATACTAATTCTTTATTTAATTCTAAATTAAATAATTACACTTTTTAATGAGCCTTTTGCGACTTAGATTCTAAATCTAATCATTACGGGTCTCAAAGCCCAATTAACATCCAATGTCAATTTAATTAAAGTCCAATGGGCTTTCAATTAATTTATAAGGCATGAACTTTGGCAACCAAATCCCAATTAAGGAATCACCCTTATTTGCCAAAATCAATTTAGGCCCATTAGGCCCAATTAAAATTTTAAAGGTCCATTTAATTATATTTGGACTTTATGGATATGGTTTTGGAACCAATTGGATCCAACCAATTAACCTAAACCAAACTTGGCCCAACCAAGCCCATTAAGCCCAAATACAACTTTATTAGCCCAATTCCAAATTTAAGCCCAAATAATTAAATTACAAAATTCCAAATTTCACAATTCAATTAACTAAAGTGCATTAGCCATAATTAATTACTTAAATCAACATTTCCAAAACACCAATTTAATCAATTAATCATGCTTTCTAATTATCAATTCATGTCAAACATAATTGAAGCAAAATCAATCTCATTTCATGCTTATAAGTCACGGCATTTTAGGGTTTTTGTCCGATTTCGATTTTAATCCAATTAAATCATAAATCAACATTTCCCAAGTCATTCAAACTCATCCAATGATTCAAAAAACAAAAATCACCATGACATTTAGGACACACAACTTTCGGCCAAGCCAATAATTTGGGGAAAATTTGATCCAATTCAATTTTCATCAAATTGATCACAAATAACTCTAAGTTATCATCATTCAAGCATACTCAAACAATCAATTTCATCCAAATATGCTCAAATCAATTTTATCCAATTTTACCCTAAATCAATTTCATGCTTAAATAAGACTCTGATACCATTGTTGGGTTTCTACTATAGTCCCAAGATCATTCAATCAATGAAAATAATGTGAATACAATAAAGAAGTATGTCGAAATCATACTTACAATGAATAGATTTGCGATGCGATGAACACAAAATTTTTCTTCCTCCATGGAAGCTCTCGGCCATGCCCAAAATTTGTGCTCCAAGTTTCGGTCAACCCTCTTCATGTGTGCTCCAAGCTCCAAGCTTTGTAAATGGTGATTCCATGCTCAAGAGTTGGTTTCCCTATCACCTTTGTGAGACTCCTTTGGTGTGCTAGCACTTGGAAATTTTGCCACAAAATTCCCTTAAGCTTCTTCTTGTTCTCGACAATGGAGAAACAAAAGAGAGAAAAATTTGGCCCTTGGCCGAAAGTTTGAGGGAGAGAGGATGAGAGTTGTGTTGGTTGTATTTGGTTTCTAAAACCTAATAAAACTAATACCAAAAATCCATCACACTTTTGGTATTTGTTTTTCCAAAAAACAAAAAGCAAAAATGAGGGAAAAATGACATTAAATGCCTCCATCTACCACCATCAAGAATAGTGACTGGTTGTCAATCACCAAAAGGCGACTTGACAGCCATCACTAAAGTGACAGGTGATGTGACTTGTGGGCCCCACTTGATTCGAAATGCGCGTGGGCCAGCAAATACTCCCCCGGGCTCGGTTCGCTAATTCCGAATTAACGGATTTTTCGTTGCGACGTAATTAAATCAAATTTAATTAAAATAATTATGCCTAGCAAAATTACTATTCACGTCGCTAGCGAATTAATTCTAAATTAACTCATTCGCCCGAATTAAAATCTAATTTTAATTCCGCGTCGAAATCTAATTTCGTATAATATATCGAATATATTATTTTATCGATTAATTTCAAATTAATCGTTCTCTTTTTAAATAATATTTTATCCCAGATGAAATATCTCCGTAATTAATCATAGATTAATTTTCTCTCTCTACTAATTAATCCCAGATTAATTATGTGCGAGTCATACGTCATCGGTGAATCTTTAGGAAGCGACCGATGAGATCCCCGAATATGTTGGCAGTAAATCCGGTCGTCGGACTATCCGAACACGTACATACCTAGTACTATGTTTTTACCGATTTACAAGACATGATTGGCTTCTAGCAAAGCACCGTGCCTACCCAATTCTCCAGAAATATTCTTAAAGGAATATGTAATCTATATCAGGCGTAGTATACGAAGTATTGCGTATTGCGATCCAGTATCGGATGTCACGTGCTAGGCCTGGGGCTGGAATTGTGTCTGTCCCGTACAAAGCACATGTCAGATCTCTGGTAACTAGTCTCTATAATCGGATAATCATGACCTAGTCATATTATCCCAATGACTGCAGTACTAAAGAGTACTAGTTCTGTATCCTACGTGACCATCATCTCCACTATGACTAGAGTGATACTTCCATCTTGACATCACACCCAATACACTACGATTCTCAAAATACCCAGAAGAGGCGTACACAGAACCGGTTAAAGCCCTGGATGACCAAAACCAAAGTATATTGATTGTCGCAAGTATTAGCGGTGCAAGTCTCAGGTTAAGACCAAATACACCTAACCTCATTCAGACTTCCATAGACACATAATCATACTACCAATGGAATTCCGAGGGGTCTATCCAGAGCGAAGCTGTTCCCGTACCAGCGGTAAACACAACCTCCTATTACACTTTCATGAGTATCCAATACCCAAATATATGAGAATTATGTCGTTATGCTCCCATAACACGCACAAGTGCAATACTAGTCTATTCTGCATTATCGATGTCCAATCTCGATAATACCCCGACTATGGATGTTTTAATGATTAAACCTTCATGGATTGATACTGTCTCATAATTTATCAATTTGGAACTAATCATATGGACTTTTATCATTTATATATCCCGATAATCTAATTACAAATGATAAAAGAGCAATTTCCTTTGTCACATAGTTAATTTGTACAACAACACCATGTTCTGTACAAATAGTGATGTTATGGGTCATAATTGTCCAACACTCAACACAAACACAAGAGAGTAGAAAAACATGTGAACAACATATGTTGTAGCCAAGAACAAAAGAAACATTTTTCCTTCTAAAAAAAAGTTGAAATTACTAACTAATTTGCAAGTTTTCTTCAAATTTCTTCTTAGCTCTTCTCTTTTTCTCTCAACTCTCCTTGTTTATGTTTTTGGAAGCTCAACATAAAGTAAAACAAATGAAAAAAATGAAACCCTTAAATACTCTAGGGTTTGGGTGAAAATTTGGCCTAAAAAGAAAATTTTTTTTTTAACTTTAATCAAATTAAGTTGGCCAAACTCAATTTGAAAATATTTTTCTTTAAATGTAAAAAGTTAATATTTTACACTTAATCATTTCCTAAAATAAATATCACTTTAGATATTTATTATTTCAATTACTTTAAATAATCAAAATACATATATTAATGATATACGTCAAATATTATAATTTGACAATTAATTGATGTGTATTTAATAAAATCAAATATTAAATATAAATAAAAATTAATTAGGAAATGGCTGAAAGGCTCTTATGTATGTATTTTTTTTAACCGTAAACAATTTATAAATAATCAATATTATTCATAAATATTGCCCTAGTGCTCTATGAGTATATTTCATTAGTGAGACTTCTAGGTTCAGGCATATCCGTCACGAAATCTAATTTTGTGTCCATAATTTACCCACCCGTAATTATGACGGCCACAGATAAACTCGTTGAAGGATACAAGTCGAGGTCATCGCATATGTAAAATCCCTCCATCACAGGTATTCATATTATTCCAGAGATATAGATATTAACATCAAATCTCTATATGTATAATCTCGTCGACGATTCTATTAATAATCTCTTAATAACACTTAGAACTCACTTTATAGTGTATCACAGGCCCATAGATTTAACAGATTGCTAATCCCATAATGAATACATTTGCCCTGTACACAGAACTAATGGATCCTATCTTGACACGCATAGGATATGCTGAGAATCAGTCTACACCCAACGAACAAGCGGAGGTCTGACCTAAATAGGTGAGTGACGTGACTACCATCAAAATATATAGGATATCTCATATATCCACAGTTGTATCTTAAGTCAAAGAATCACTATGCTATTTAACTCGCGAAGATTCTTATTGACGTTGGTGTACCATTTATTAAAAATATTCGATGAGTCGTTCAGTGTTTATCCGATAAACACCTACACGTCTATACGAGTCTCCCAAGACTCATGGTTCATTGGGATAAACCATCAGACCAAGTCTTGATATACGACATGTACTGGTCTCGCGGATTTTATTAACAGACCCGTGTCAGTAAATCTTGACCAGAACCTTTATTTGAGAATATACAACTTATAGTGTCACTTCTCAATGTCAATTACAAACAACATTGTAACTGCGCATTACGTTGTAAATCATGAGATCTTTGTCTAATACATATACATATCACTGAACCAGATTTAGTTTCAATCTAATCGATATTAGATCGAATATGTTTATAAAAGACAAGAGATGTTATCATAAATAGTAATATTATGGAAAATGCATTGTTCGTATTCATCAATCAGACATAAATACAATATGGATTGGTGTTCCGAGCACCAACCCTAATAATTTCTCCCACTTACTCTAGTGCCAATCCACGGTATCATATACACATATAAATATGTATCACATACGCCTGACCCCAAAGAGCTCACCTAGCACTCAAGAGGTAGGCAACAACAAGTAGGTTCACTATAACATATTGAGTTTGTCTAACAAACCCAATCGTTTCCATTAGCCAACATCATTCATATTTTTTAGAACCTAAGTTATACATCAATATGACTTAGATGTGACATCGATATTGTGCTCCAGCTACTGAGTTGTCCATGTAATTAATGATCAAATCCATGATACTATGTAGACAACCGCAAATACAATACTAATATCAAAACTTCTAATCTATAAGGTCACTATGCAACTTCATAAGTTAATACTTCATAAGTTACAACTAATTCCACTAACAAAGTATAATCATATGTGACACTTCCACTGCATCTTTTTTGACTCTTTATGACGTAGACCGTCTAATATCATAATTAGACTTAAAATTAATTTGACCCTAATGGTTGCAGACTATATTCTTCATGAATAAGAAACTCGTATTAATATCTTAAAGATAACAAAGAACATGTTTCAAGACCCATCATATGTTCTATAGCGTATCAAAATAGCTCGTAACAATTACGATTAAATCAATATATTTAATCGCACATAATATTGTATTCATTATGCCATCATAATATGATACATAAGATTGATTATACTTTCTAATCAATTTATCTTTCGACTAAGGAATCATCCTTTTACTAAAGATGAATACTATATATAAGAGACACACTAACAGTCAAACAGTACTAACTATCACACAGATAGTCTTGTTGTGTCCTTTATTAGATCATATCCAATGCACGACTAATGAGAGTATCTCACAAGTCTCTTAGTTTTATATCAAATATAAAACTTTATATCGAATATAACAGAGACTACTCCCACTACTTTCAAGGAGAAAGTAAGACTTAAGTAAACTTTTTACCTCATAAACATCTCATTATTATATTAATAATGATAATGTCGTTATGATATATAACACTAGAAAGAAATTTATACGCTCCTAGTAACCCTACTATCAGATATGTATTCTTAATGGTTTGATAAAATCAGACAATCTAACTAATATAAAAAAATTAGAGAACACATATTTCCGGAAAGCTCATCTAAGTCTACAATAGGCTCTATAAGCTAGTATATCAAACTGCGATCTTAGCAGAATACAAACTCTGGGGCCATTCCAGAATGAACACTTCAAACAAAGAAATCACAATGGATCTCTTATCTGAAGAAACCATTTAGAAACGCCACTTTGCATTCCTAACTAAAACACACACTTTCATATTAACATTAACCAACAAATCTTTAATTGTTCAATTAGTGCCACTAGAGATAAGTTTTCTCAGAATCTACAATAGATTCCTGAGTATAAATTTTCTCACTTCATACTATAAAGGTCAAACCTTTAATAAGCTCACTTTGCTTTTGATGCGCAAACCATTTTATGTAGTTCCATTTATAGTTTATCGCTCTCACATTTGACTTCAATAAGTCAAGTCTTTTCTACAATGGTCAACATTTGATGTTACATACTAAGTAATAAAATAATTTTATTACTCGGGATCGTAGAAAAGATATTCTATCAAATAGAATACAATATTATATTAAATAGAATAAATGACAAACTTCTAATTGTACCTTCGAGGGGCAAATACTTTCAATTATATAACCATTATACAAAAGAAAGATTCAAATCTCAAACTTTTCAAGATTCAAATTACGGAAACTCATATTTTTTTACAAGGATAATCTTATTTTTATAAGGACAGACATATTTTTTATAATGATATTTACAATTTTGTAAGGATAGTTATATTTTCGTGAGCCAACGACATTTTCCAGGTTTGTATTATGTACAACATATTGACTTTGAGGTTCATTTTGACTTTGTGGAAATTCTAATTCGAGAGAGGTTCTTTGATAAATATATGTTTGAATGTTAATTGTATGTAACATTTTACATATTGTGATTTGAAGTTCGAATGAATGAGATATTAATATTTGAAAATAATTGATTTGTAATTTATAAATATAAGAGTCATTTTTTTTACCATTTTTCGACGAAACATATTTACAATGGTACTTGTTTTAAAGATTATGATTTGTAGATCAATATTATGCAATATTTTTTTGAAACACTTTATATTTTATGAGATATTTAATTTTTAAGTTGAAGGTGAGAAAAAAGCCACCAAATTTGCATTTTACAAGCTTCTTTTCAATTATTTTATTTTTTTTTATTTTTATTTTTTATTGAAAAACTTGCTTTCCTATGCATATTTATATATTTTTACATGTGTAAAGCTTAAATGTGAAGAATCATTTGTGTTTGAACAAAATTAGAAGACCTTAATGATTTTGGGCTTATTAGGAACAACCCATAAATTTTTAAATATTTTATAATTCTATTAAATTTTTGTTAAATATATATATATATATATATATATATATATATTATATATATATATATATATTTATAGGATATTATAATACGACAAATTTGTAACTATATTATTTGACTATTTATACTTATATATTTTTACATTGAGTTGATTAAATGAGAATATTCAATTGTACTTGTACTAAATTAAAATACCCCTAATGAATTTGGGCTTATTAGGAAATCCCATAATTTTTTAAATATTTTATAATTTTTTAAATTTTAGTTATATATATATATATATATATATATTAATAAGATATTATAATATATTTTATTATTATAATAATTCAAATATTTTAATTATGTAATTTAATAATAAAATAAATTATAGAGATAAGGTGTCTCATGACATGCTCCGAAAATAATAATATATTTTTTAACGGGATGTAAAAGTTTAGAAATATTTAACTATATGTAGATAAAATATCTTTTAATAACGTAACTTCAAGGTTTATTTACTAGACCATAAATTTTTTAAAATTATTGAAGTTGGACATCAAATTATTAGCTCAGAATAATGGCAAAAGATTACCTATCTGTAATTTTTGAGATATTTACACTGAAACCTATTTATATTCAATAAAATTTCTATCATGACCCAAAATTTGGGTCAATGACAATGGGATAAATAAATAAAACAAAATTATAACAAGACCAATCAAATGGTCAAAAAGTCAATAGAAAATGGTCAAAAAATCAAAACATGACTTGGTCAAAAGGGACCAAAGTATAAAATTTCAAAACATGTCCCGGGGATTTTAAAACAAAAGGAAATATAAATCATATGGAAATTATCCAAAATATTCCCACAGTTTAAATATGAACACCTGCCGTAAAAAATTAATTAAAATTCAAATAATGGTCCGACTACGCAATGCATCACTTCAACAACTACACAGTCTGATAATCTCAAATACAAGTCAATTACTTCCAAGAATGCACTAGCACTACCAAAAAGAAGAAAGTTACTCAACACGACCAGAACACTCTTGAGGAGTCAAACCTGCTCGCTTTTCGAGGCTCCAAAACCCAGAACTCGCCCTCAAGCTCTGAAGCTGCAAGGTATATGAAATGTTAAATTGAGGGGTGAGCGAAACCACGTGCTCAGTATGATATTAATAAGATATTATAATATGTTTTATTATTATAATAGTTCAAATATTTTAATTATGTAATTTAATAATAAAACAAATTATAGAGACAAAGTGTCCTGACATTATTAGTTCAAAACAATGACAACATATTACATATATGTAATTTTGAGATATTGACACCGCAACCTATTTATATTCAATAAAATTTATGTCACAACCTAAAATTTTGGACAATGACAATGGGATAAATAAATAAAGCAGAATTATAACAAGACTAATCAAATAGTCAAAAATTCAATAGAAAACAGTCAAAAAATCAAAACATGACTTGGTCAAAAAGGACCAAAATATAAAATTTTAAAACAAAATGAAATATAAAATCATATGGAAATTATCCAAAACATTCACACTGTTTAAATATGAACACCTGTCGTAAAAAATAATTAAAATTCAAATAATGGTCCAACTACGCAATGCATCACTTTAACAACTACACAATCTGATAATATCAAATACAAGTCAATTACTTCCAAGAATGTACTAGCATTGCCAAAACGAAGAAAGGTACTCAATACAATCTGAGCACTCTCGAAGAGTCAAACTTGCTCGCTTTCTGAGGCTCCAAAACCCAGAACTTGCCCTCAAGGTTCGAAGATGCAAGGTCTAATATGAAATGTTAAATTGAAGGATGAGTGAAACCACGTGCTCAATAGGGATTAATGTACTCACCTTAATTGATTTTACGAAAATCCTGCATAGTTAGTATAATACATAGATATATATGGCCAATAAAACAATATCGATGATGCGAGTTAAGAAATAACTATAATTTATATACTTTATCAATATAAATAAAATATACATCATCGACAACAATAATCATTTAAATAAAAATGTGTGAGTGAAATGCCACATGGGACCGCGTAACTAGACTTATAATACTGGAGCTGTAAACAAACAATCTGCCACATGGGGCCATATAACCGATCACCTCAATCAGAAGCCTTGAATAATCAATGTGCCATAACGGGGCTACATAACAAATATGATCATATGCCACGAAGGGCTCCTCATGATCATATGCCACAACGGGGCAATAACAAACAAACCATGCGCAGGTTTGAGACTCTCACCCAATGATGCTTCATCACCGTCCAAATAGCGGCACTCGAGGCTGCGTAATAGTTGCCACAACGGGTCAACCAGGGTCAATAAAGTGGGCCAAAATGGGGCTCCACACAAACAAGTACCGCAACGGGCTAAATAATAACCTAGATGTGCGCTAAACGGGGCTCCATATATACCAATTTTAATATTTTTACTGATCCAGGTCCGATCCAATTTATATTTATACTACCATACAAATATTTATAAAAACAAAATAATAAAAATCATTATGGTCGCGTCGTGCCGCCTTATTTCACATTTTTATAAAACATGGCTAATATTAAAATGCATTTCATAAGCATAATATAATGATATGCATGTATATATAATTTAAAACAACAATTAAGATGAGTGTCGAATCCCTATCTCAACCCCACGCTCAAAGCGTAAAACCGATCTCACAATGAGACTCAATGCTCTAAGCCAATTTTGTTGGTCTAACAACTACACATCTATATTCGGGCTCACCCGACACGCTCTATGAGGCATACAGGTCCCGCTGACCGGTGATCGTCCAAAGATCACACAAAAGCGACATCTTGAAAACTGAAAGCGTACCAAATCAAACTCCCGCACAAATCTAACAGAAAATCGGCATAGTTCCGTTTAAAATACGAGCTTTCCATTTATAATTCAATACCACAAATATCCATCTGAGACCTACAACCACCACCCAACCACACTTCACAACCAAACCACAATCTGAAAACAACAATCCATAACTCAAACTCAAATCTCAAAATAATTTTAATAAACCAAAATTGGTATATTAAACGCGTTATAAAAATACGATAAATACACGAAGATTAGAGTTCGGGTCTATTACCGTACGAAAAGGTCGAACCAAAGCGTCAAAAATGCGAGCATGAGATTCTGCCCAGACACGTTGGCTTGTGGCTTTCACGTGACGCGCCGGTGAACCGTCTCACCGCCGTCATCAGTAGATGTGCGTTGTCGTTCTGAATCCAATGGCAGTGGTCACGGGCCCAACAAAGTTTCGGTTTGCCGTGAATCTTCCAAAAACCAATAGAATCTTCAAGCCACGATCTCGCTAGAAAACGGCCATCTCAGGCGATATGGCTGCCACCAAACTGCTCCTTGTGACTTGCTCTATCTTTTCCCAGCGCCGGAAAACGCCATCACCGACCAGATACATGCGCACATTGGAGAAGTGGAAAGAAAGAAATAAAAAAATAAAAAGAAGAAGATGGCTACTCGCGTTGGGTAATAGAAGGAAAAAATATTTTTATGAAGGGATCGGCAAATATCAAAGGTACCCCTAGATTTTGGGTAAAACAAAAATTTAAGCAAACTAATTAAAATTTATCAATTGACCCCTAAAGTCAAAAATTCAAAATTTTGACCAAAGACTTTTAAGTAAAAAGACTATAATGACCTTACCCAAAAATTAAGGGTTATTACAATTTTCATGGTCAATATTCGCTTGCACAACTATCCATCAATAAGGATATTTTGATGCATTCGAAATATATGTAAAATTAGAAAAAAAAATAGAAATCAACTAATAAATATCTGAAATTCGATACAATTGGTTCATTTAATACAAATCCAATAATTCAATATAAATGCGTTCAAACACAATTTTAAAGATTAATTTCAATAATATATCGCATATAAATTATATCGGATATCTAATTTTATATTCATAACTTTTTCACTGTCGATTAAACATATCAAATATTTTTTAAACTATCACAAAAGGACCATATTCAATATCAATATGACATAAAGTGGGTTTAGGAACCTCTTTGATACAAAGTGAAATTTTGTGAAATTTTATTTTAATAGAAGGTATAAAATTCCAGGGAGGCAGATATTATTTTCGCATCTTTGTAGTTTGTAGTCTTACCTGTCATCACTTTCCTTTCCTTGTTTAGTACTCCTTCATTTTTGCTTTTCCTTCGTTTTCATAGCAACCAATCACAGTAAAAATGAATTTTGAAAAATTTGAACCGATTTTTGGCGAACCCAAAGTCGAATGGACCAATTCTGAACTGGGTTCACTGCGTCGGTTCATATTCCATGTCTCCACTCCTGATTCTTCTCACCTCTTAATCCAGATCACTGATTTTCACTCAAATACTTGGGAGGCTAAGCGCTCCATTTTGCAGCTCGACGACATGGTATTCTTTCTCCTCCTTTTTTGCTGGGTATTTTTGTAATTTGCTTTTGTTGATTATGAATGACTGTATTTGCTGTAATGTTTTGGGGTTAGTGTGGAAACCTTCATATAACTGGATTTTAAGATTTTAGGGCATAAAGTCTAACATTTGCTTCATGATAATTTTTTTTGGAAACCTTGGAAACCCGTCATCAAATTACCAGACTCGAGTTTAAGAAGTGCATGTAAAACATTGGTTGTCTTAGCCTTAGACTTGAATTCAAGACCTGACAATCAAGTCCTAAACTCGTTGCCACAAAACCAGAGGCAAATTTATATGAATTGGTAAATTGAAACAGAAAAATATAAATAGAAGGATGAAAGATTCTAGTAGTGTGGTTGGGCTGCACTTATTGATGTAAAAAAAACATTTTTGTCCCCACAATATTAGAGGCTACTTTTAAGTACTTTTGGAAAATGTAATCTTAGGTGATTATATGAAAAAGGTTTTACTCGGATGTGCTTTTCATACTAACACTGTCCAATGCACTCTGAGTAAGAGGGTTTTGAAAATTCCCAAAAATCTTTGCATGAAGTTGAGTTGGGGCTTCCATTTTGTCATATTAGCTGTTATATCGGTTAGGTATAAAATGGTTGAATTGACGAGCTAATTGGTACATGTGGTCGTAAATAGTGTACTTATTATTAGGCATTGGTAAGTTTTTTCTGATCTTTTTTTATCACAAGCACAGAGGGATGAGATTGGTATAGGTGGCTCATGGTCAGAGTTCATTGACTATGTCATAGCTTCCATTAAATCTGAAGATATAAAGCTCATTCTGGAGGGACACTCAAACTCAGATAATGGTAACCTATATTCTTAATGTATTTTTTCCCCTATTAGTGTTTACTAAAGGGTACATTATTTTGGGTAGTTACACGGTAAGGGCGTATTCGCAGCAGATTCATTGTCTATTAATAGCTTATTTAGTCCATCATGGGAGTCTTTTTAAACGAATATGTGTTCAATTTTATTACTTATGTCAGATGAGAATGTCTACTTTTTATTTTGCACACATAGTAAGTGCGTTGTAATATCCAGGAGCTGCATTTGCAAAATTAATCGCTCAGAAATCAAAAGGAATGCCTCGAATATCCATTTCTCTCACAAAACTTACTTGTTCTGCTGCTTCTGAGGCAATGGCAAATCTCTCTCTGGAGCTCTTTACGGCTTTTAGAAGCATGCAAAATCTAGTGGTACAAGGTATAATTCTCATTACCTATATGCATAATTTTTCTTTTCTAAGTTTGGATTTTATTTTTGATTCCATAATGGTTTTCTCTGTTGATATCTTTGCATGATATCATTTTAATAGTTATTTTCTGGTTCTTATTAGCTGCAAAATGTTTGGTGATTTGTAATGTCCCTAAGAAATATCAGCAATTCATAGAAGTTGTGTCTAGATTAATTGGAAATACATAAACACTCATTGCTGGTGCTGCTGAATCAGGATCCTTATTGGTTTCCTTGATCCTATCCATTTTATTTTATTTTTATGTGTCTATCTTTTGTTTCAATGGTTGCTTTCAAGAATCCATTCTCTTTTGCTTGCTAGCTCAAGAACTGTGTAGGCCACTTTATGCGTCTTGATAATAGATTTACATTGTTATACTTGAAAAAGAGAGAAAGAGAGTGTTAATTGACAAAATATTATTGATAATAATTATGTCTCAATTTACTTCATCTGAAGGGTCTTACCAGGTTTGTAAACTGGTTTCTATTGTGGGGAGTACAGGGGAGATATGCATTTATGTATGATTATAATTAATTATTGAGTTTGAAGATTTGCATATTGCTAGAAAAAACCATTTTGTTATTGCAAATACCAACATGGCGGCCAAGGGTAATTTTCTGGTCTGTGAATCTGAGAATAGTATTAATTAGCATTGTTTAGGTGAATGTGAGAATCCTATAGTCGCAGAAGTTGATCAATAGAGGCTGAAATTGTCTACAAGTACTCAAACAATAGCAGCTATACCCAAGAGGAGGAGGGTGGATTGTGTATAGTGATGAATATTGCGAAATTAAAAATTCTTTACGATTTTAAGCTACTTAGTTAGTAGCTTTACCAAATAAGCTTATAATTCATTTTCCTCAATTGATATATGCAATCCTTAAATCAAATGTCAATATAACTATTAATTACTAAGAGTGATTAGCAATATCAATTTACTCAATAACAAGTTTTACTAAATGATAAACAAATAATAAAAAATTTACGTTAAATAAAGAGTAAGGGTTAGAGAAATTGACATCGTAATTTATAGTGGTTCGACCAACTCTTTGCCTACATCCACTTCTCTAAGCCACGCTTGAAGCTTTTCACTAGGTAAATTGAATCCACAACTTACACCATGAGTTTTCCGTGGCTCACTCACAAACCAAGAGTTTTGTTCCTAAGTTCACTCCAAACCTTTGCACAAACACCAAGAGTATTGTCCCTAAGTTCACTCTTAAACCTTTCCACAAATTCACCCTTTGAGTATTCCCACTCAACAATGGATTTCACAACCACAAATGTTTAAATTAAGAAGTTTACAATACAACTTGGGTACTCACACAAAGGATAAAGAAGATTTAGTATGTGAGTTGCTAACCCAAGTAATTCAAAGCTCATTAATATGATATGAAGGTGTAGTGTGTGAGCTTTGATTATGAAGAGAGTGTTTGACAATGAAGGTTAAAGAAAATTCTCTGTTTTTGCTTTTGAAGAAATGTTAAAAGGTGCAAGAAGTTGGCAAAAATGAAATTGGGGCTCAATATATAGTGAAAGTGAAAACTGCCCGGGTCTGCCCCAACTCTCTGTCCTGAGACCGGTATGTCGGTCCTGCAATTCAAACGATTATATCCAATATGACCGTTTAGCATGAAGCGCAAACCAACCAGATTACTACTGGTATGATCCGTCCCGACTCTAGTATCTATGCAAACTCCAGACTGACTGGTATGGTAAAGCAGTATGGAGTAGCCCGGTTCCAGAGAGCATGCAAAACTGCCCAAAGTAGAGCATGAACACTGGTATGCCGGTTCAGGGGCTGGTGTGCTAGTTATAGTGTAGAAATTCATGTTTTGAAGATTTAAAACATTATGCACATGACCCTAATGCATCTTATGAATATGTACGAGTCCTATGAGCTTAGAATGCTTGAATTATCAACTCACTTACATTGAGAGCCCTAAGCTATAAGATTTCACTTGATTTCTTTATTTGAGCTCTTGAATCTTCACATCCATTTTGTTTCGACAACTTTTTATAATGCTTAGGAATGCACGTCGAAGTCGCTAGTGTTACATCATCAAAATCCTTCATCAAGTGCTATGGCGCTTACAGAGGCGACGAAATTGTTTTACCAATGTCATTGTTACTAGTGTTGTAATTTTGACCAATTTTTTGTTCTTTCTGTTCATTCAACGATCATAAATGAAAAAGGACTGTGGCACTATCATGTAGTGGATATTTCTAAAAAGATATATGATGAAGACCTTTGTTCCATGTACAGTTGGAAAACATTTTTCTCAGACTACCGATGTTTTCAATGTAGGAGATTGGGAAAAGAAATTCTATTGTTCATTTATGGTTTTATTTTTCAATGGGACGAGAAATTCTATTCTTCGGTTATGGTTATATTTTCCAAATCTTTAGATGTTGCAAAGAATTGCAATCTTCAGTTAGATACTTGCAAAACATAATGCCTTAAGAACTGAGGCTGTGGGTGTATTTGGCAGGAAATCCTAGATGACAAGGGATTGCCCCACAAAAGTGGCTAAAATACATGCTAATACTAATACCCTATCTTTAAACATGATAGCACGTTTAATATGACGAAAGGAGACAAGAAAGAGAGTTCGTCTGGAATAATGCATTTCATAAATATCACTTTAATTAACACAGTAATATTTTTCTTTTTTCTTTTTCCTCTCTAGACATAAATAGATGGATCTCGAAAGAGACTCAAAGAGCATAATAGCTTTCTGACAAAATTACCTTGTGATAACGTTAACTGTTACTCCTTTCTTGATTTTTCTTTCAGAGCAAGAACGCTCTCTTCAGCTGACAAAAGAGATATCAGCTGGGAAGGTACACCTTTCCTGTTGCTTACAGTACATTTAAGCGTAAAGTTCAACTTTTGTGGTTTATAATCTACTTTTATATTTAAGAATGCCTATTATATGTCAAAGGCGACACATCTTAATTTGCTTTCTTCTTCTCATTCTTCCAATTTCTTTTTGTTTATAAATTTTTGCATAATTTATAGCCTGTTGCACTGAGCTTATGTATATTTCAGTATCTTCTACATCACTGGTATAGGATGGTCTCTCTCTTGCAATTTAGCAGCCTGTATAAGAATAAAACGGCATTCTTGTCAACTTTGTGGTTGTCAATTCATCAGTAGCTGAATTAACTACTAAATCTATGGTGCCTCTGCATATAAATGCGTTGTCGTTCTTTTTGACATCTTCTTGTCCGAATCTATTGTCCTGATTGAAACCCTTTACTTCTGTCTGAAAAAGAGTAAGCAATAAAGAGTTAGATATAGCTTTATAAAATATATAAACGGATGAACAGGTGGGACAGCATTTCCTGATGGGAGGTTTTAGTAGTCCTTTTGGGAGTTAGGATTATTTAGGTAGTTTCACTATTCCAGCAAGTGATCCTACTGAAATATGTTCTCTTGTTATAAGTAGTATTGTTGCAATAAGTAATCAGTACTATGAACATGGTCTTTTGTGACCTTCGAAGTCAGACTTGGTCATTTAAGTACTCAATATTTAGTCAACGTTGACTTTTTGTGTGCTCTCTCAGTATGTGGAAACAACAACATTTTAACTTCTAGATTTTTGGTAATCTGTCTGATCAACCGTCAACGGGAGATTAGTTCAATACTTAACTAGTCCAAATCAATGAAATTATAGTTTCCCTTGATCAATATAGTTGCAATGTTTGTCTTTAACCTTATGCATGGAGTTGCTTTTGTTGTGTTTTGGAACATCAGATTTATATATACACCAGTTGAGTTCAAATTTTCTTACATTTATTGTATAAGAGAATACATATAAAGCAAAAATATAACACAATCTTGGTT